>PVNU02002385.1:0-30957 GCA_003013855.2 Liriodendron chinense
TTAATTTAAGACATATGCGGTGTGCTTGAATAATCAAGGTGCTTGTAGTGAAGCAGGAGGGTTGGAAGAAAAGTAAATGTTGCACTTATGCTAGATGCAAATGAGATGGTGCTGGAAAAATGATAGCTGGATGGACGGAGGTATCGCAAGGATTGGCTTCGAGTGGCTGGATCAAGACTTGGGTGACTTGAGAGGCTTGGACCAGTGGTCAGGCTGGGCTGGAACAGGGTTAGGCTCTCCTCACTCAGGCTCTCCTTGGTGGGAAAAATGGACTAAAGGGGTGGAGAAGGACTCGGACCGCACCCGGACTGGCTGGACTTGAAGGGATGTTGAAATGAGAAGGGGAGGGGGGTATTTATAGCAGCGAGGAGTGGCAGTTTATGTAATTTATTTCGGGCGGCCTGCTATGGGCCGCCCGTACGGCCGCTCCTCGGTTTCCAGTGAGTACGGTCGCTCCCTCGGGGCTGCTGTTGACTCGTTGGGTCGACTCAGTGAGTTGACTCAGCGGGTCGACTCGGTGTTTTGACTCGACGGGTTGACTCAGCGGGTTAACTCAGCGGGTTAACTCAGCGGGTTGACTCAGTGAGTTTGACTTTTTTAGGATTTTTTTACTGGCCTTTTTTCTGGGGGGTTTTTCAGGCTGATGTTTAAGACTGGGTTGACTGGGTTCAGGCTTGATCTGGGCTATGGAATGGGGCTTACAAGGGTGAGTTTGGCTGAGTTTGGACTTGGGATTTGGGGGTATGGTCCTCCATTCAACCAGCTATCTCTACCAACAGTGTAGCCAAAGGTGGGGTGTCTACACCTGGATATATCAGCCTCTTTCAACATGCTGCTGCTCGGACGACCTTGGCTGCACAAGGTTGGAGCTGTGCCATCAACCCTGCATCAACGAGTGAAGTACATCTGTGGAAATCAAGTGATCTCTATCCATGCAGAGAAGGAGCTCATCATTCCTTCCAATGCTGCTGCCACTGAACCAGACATCCTGGTCATCGATATCCAGCACTCTGAGGAAGACATCCCGTTTCATAGTTTCGAATTCGAGACTGTGAACTCTATCGCCAATCCAGAACCGATAAGGGTGGACCGTGTCTTTTCACCGGCAGAGCGTCTGAGCCTCAAATACCGAATGAAGAATCACTTCAAGTCCAGAAAGGTACCGCTGATATATAACCAACGCAAATGGGGACTCGGATATAGGTCAATCTTCATGGACAACGGAAGGAAGAAATTTCGGTGCTCGCCCATCCAATTCGTCAAGCCAGGAGAACCTTGCAAAGATCCAGGAGGGAATCAACCGACTGCACTACACAAAGGCCTCCCGATGAGCCTAGTTTGGGCCACGTGGCCCCCCATTCGATGGGATCAGATTCTCGAACCATCTAAGCCTCCAAAAGAAGAAGGAAATGATGAAGACGAAGAAGGAAGTCAAATACAGCAGCTTCAGGACCAGGTTACTCTGACACCTGCTCCCAACCAACCAGGGGCACAACTTGCCCACTTCTCTCAACCAGGGGCACAACATGCCCACTTCAATCAGCAAGGGGCACGACTTGCCCATCTCAGCACCAATTAGCAAGGGGCACGACTTGCCCATCTCTGCAAAGTCAACTTCATCAATCATCAGCCAGGGGCAGAAGCAGCCCATCCATTGGACCAAGAAAGGGAAGTGGCCAGCCCTAGATTGGTCTGATGTCCAGATTCTAAACTTGTGTCTAGCCGTGGAACCAGACGAGCTGCAATGCGAGGTAAGTGACCCGGGAGGGACTGAGTGCGACTCAGATCTCGAACCCGACCAGCGAGAAGTCATGGTCATTGGGCCAGACCATGATTCTTCGCCCAAAGCATCAACCCCCACCTCTTCAGGGGAGGAAGTGTGGGGTCCTGAATGGTCATCTGTTCCCCTAACTTTTGAATCAGCCAAAGAGCCATCTGAGGGCTCTGGCTTCCAAAAAAAAAACGCCTGTTTAAGCAGCGACCGGAACTTTGAAACAAGTTGGGCTCAATCATGGTCTGCAATGCCTGCTTGTTCAAAGTCCCACGAATTTCGAAAATCCAAAAAATCAAAAACTTTCAAAAGCCAAAAACATCTAGCATTTCAATTTCAGAAAAATCTCAAAAACCAAAAAATATTTCTTTTCCTGCATTCAATAGTGTGCCAAGTTCGTCTAAAGAGTCGCATGAGTTTGAAGTCGAATCATATGATTTCGACATCGAATTAGACTTCGAGCTCATGGGTCTGGACGAAGCTCGGGATGAGGAAGATGATGATCCAGCTCCCGAACTAGAGGATCTCCTCAAAAAGTTCGAATCTAAAGCCAATGTTGTAGCCGATGATTTCGAGATAGTAAACTTGGGGACGCCTGAGATCCCTAGGGAAGTACGCATTGGAAAATCGTTGCCACCTGAGATGAAACAGAAAATGATAGAGTTTCTAGCTCAAAGATTGTCCAACTTCGCGTTCTCATATGAAGACATGCCGGGGCTCGATGAAGAGCTCGTTGTACACCATCTGCCAACCAAGGCAGATATGAAGCCAGTGAAGCAGAAACTTCGAAGAATGAAGCCAGAATGGGCTCTGAAAGTCCGAGATGAAGTCATCAAGCAGTACGACGAGGGATTCTTGGTAGTCTCCAACTACCCTGAATGGCTCGCCAACATCGTGCCAGTACCAAAGAAGGACGGCAAGGTTCGAATGTGCATCGACTTTCGAGATCTCAACAAAGCCAGTCCTAAAGATGACTTCCCTTTGCCACATATCGACACTCTGGTCGACAACACCTGCTGGATACAAGATCTTCTCATTCATGGACGGGTTCTCAGGTTACAATCAGATCAAGATGGCCGTCGAAGATTGTGAGAAGACATCGTTCATCACTCCCTGGGGAACCTTCTGTTACAGGGTAATGCCGTTCGGTCTGAAGAACGCAGGAGCAACATATCAGCGAGCAATGACAGCATTATTCCACGACTTGATGAACAAAGAACTTGAAGTGTATGTGGACGACATGATCATCAAATCTCGCACAATTGAAGGACACTTTGAAGATCTGAAGAAATTATTCAACAGATTAGAAAAGTACAAGCTTCGTCTCAACCCTCAGAAATGTGTCTTCGGTGCAATGGGAGGCAAACTCCTCGGCTTTATGGTGAGCGAGGATGGCATCAGGGTCGACGAGACCAAAACCAGAGCAATCATCGAGATGCCCCCTCCTAGAACAGAGAAAGAAATTCGTGGCTTCCTCGGCAGAATTCAATACATCAGTCACTTCATCGCACAGCTCACACCTATTTGTGAACCCATTTTCAAGCTCCTCCGAAAAAACGTTCCAAAAGAATGGAATGATGATTGCCAAGTCGCCTTCGATCGCATCAAGAAATATCTCATGAATCCTCCAGTCCTAGTGCCGCCCGCTCCCGGACGACCACTATTGTTATACATCTCGGTAGCAGCAGAAGCCATTGGCTGTGTCCTCGGCCAGCACGACGAGACCGGGAAGAAGGAACAAGCAATATACTATTTGAGTCAAAAGTTCACCGACTATGAGACCAGGTATTCCCCGATCGAGAAGACTTGCCCCGCTCCCTAGTCTGGGCAACTCAGCGACTCCGTCAATACATGATTGCATTCCCTATTCTCCTCCTCGCTCACATGGATCCACTCAAGTACCTGTTCGAGAAGCCGGCACTCACTGGAAGGATAGCTAAATGGCAGCTACTCCTGTCTGAGTTCGACATCACCTATGTCACTCAGAAGGCAATCAAGGGACAGGCCCTCGCCGATCATCTTGCCTCCCACTCCCTCCTGGATTATCAACCACTCAAGACATTCTTCCCTGATGAAGATCTCTTGCTTATTGAAGAAGAAGAAAAGAAGAAAGGTGAGTGGACGTTATTCTTCGACGGCGCAGCAAATTCTAAAGGGAGCGGTATTGGAGCAATCCTCTACTCTCCAGACGATGTCCCTATTCCTATCTCAAGGCGCATAGTATTCGAGTGCACCAACAATATGGCAGAGTACGAAGCATGCATCGCTGGCTTAAGGGAAGCCATAATCTTGGGCGTCAAGAAGCTACGAGTGTTTGGAGACTCACAGCTTATCATCAATCAGACTAATGGCGAATGAAAAACCAAGGACGAGAAGCTGATACCATATCATGTGTATCTTGACAATCTGATCGAAGAATTCAAGAAAATCACCTTCTCATACATGCCCAAAGCCAAGAACCAGTTTGCAGATGCTCTCGCCACACTCGCATCAATGCTCGAGATCCCAAAAGGAGCTTCAGCATGGGAACTCACAGTCAAAGTTCAAGATGAACCTGCTTTTTGCCTACAAATAGAAGAAGCTAAAGCTGTCCCTGACAAACCCTGGTATGCCGACATTAAGCAATATCTCGAAACCCAGGAGTATCTAGAGTCAGCAACAGCAACAGATCGCCGAACCATTCAGCGTTTGGCCGGCCAGTTCACCATCAGTGGTGAAGTTCTTTACAAGCGATCCTATAATCACATCCTCCTTCGATGCGTCGATGAAACAGAAGCTGCAAAGATCATGGGAAAAATACACGAAGGAATCTGTGGCCCACACATGAACGGGCACATGATGGCGAAGAAGATTCTACGACTCGGCTACTATTGGCTCACCATGGAGACAGACTGTTGCCAGCACGTCAGAAAATGCTTCAAGTGTCAGGAGCATGCGAATCAAATCCATGCCCCCTCATCAGAATTATACAACCTGACCACCCCCTGGCCCTTCTCCATGTGGGGACTCGACATCATCTGCAAGATCAGTCCCAAAGCATCAAATGGTCATGAGTACATACTTGTGGCAGTCGATTACTTCACCAAGTGGGTAGAGGCAGCCTCCTACACCACAATTGCAGCATCTCAGGTGATCAAATTCATGAAGAACAACATCATATGCCGGTATGGAATCCCCAACGCTATCATCACAGATAATGGGACCCCCGTTCGTCAACAAGAAGATGGATGACTTCCTCAGCAAGTTCAAGATCCAACGTCATCGATCAAGCCCCTACCGTCCCCAGATGAATGGTGGGGTAGAAGCCGCAAACAAGACAATCGTCAGGATACTCGAGAAGATGGTCGTGACATATCGAGATTGGTCAGATATGCTCCCATATGCACTTTGGGCCTATCGAACGTCTGTACGGTCTGCTACGGGCGTTACTCCTTTCGAGCTTACCTATGGAATGGAGGCAGTTTTGCTAGTCGAGGTGGAAATACCATCACTACGAGTGTTACTCGAAAGCGGAATCGAAGAAGGAGAATGGCAACGGGCTAGGTTCGATCAGTTGTAGCTAGCAAATGAAAAGCGCATGCGTGCACTAAGTCATTCACAGTGCTATCAAAAAAGGATCGCTCGGGCTTACAACAAGAGAGTCCGAAAAAGAAGTTTCAAGGTAGGCGACATGGTCATGAAGAAGATTCTACCGTCACACCTTCCAGATCCCAGAGGAAGTTCAAACCCTCGTGGGACGGGCCACTGATCATCAGAGAAGTACTTCCCGGAGGCGCCCTCAGACTCACCAGCATGAGAGGGGTGGATCTTCCTGAGCCAACCAACGCCGACAACGTGAAGATCTTTCACGGGTAAGTCATTCTGACCTTATCAAGAGTTACTTTAATAGAGCTAAAGTCAAGAGGTCAAAGCTAAGACCTCTGAGAAATCATTCCCGTCCACCAACAAGTGTTTCAAATAAAGGGATTCGAAAAGAGAAAAATACAAAAAAAATGGGGATTCAAAAGGAAAAGACAAAAAAAAAAGAGAAAAAGAATACAAAAAAAAGGAAAAGAGAAAGAAAAAAAGAAGCCAAAGCAAGGCGCCCAAGAAAAAAATCAACCCAAGAAGAAACACAGTCATCCATCCATTCATCTCAGAAGGGTCTCTAGCAAAGACCGACAGCTCTATTATCGTAACTCAGGATAAGGGCTGAAAGACTTCCATCGGCCGGCAACGACGGATTCCTGACCTCTAGTCGCCGCAGTTATCCAAGGATTCAGAAAAAAAAAAAGAGAAAAAAGAAAATGTGTGCCTAAACAAAGAGGGCGGAGTGAAAATCTGAAAGGGCGCTCCGAGTAAAAACAGTGGGCATACAGCGGACTTGGTGAAAACCTGAAAGGGCGCCAAGGGTAAAAACAACATAGCTGCCAAGGGGCAGGCAAGATCAAACACCCGGGACGTGGTGAAAACCCGAAAGGGCGCCACGGGAAAAAATGACGGGAAAAAGCCGACTGTGGTGAAAACTCGAAAGAGCGCTGCAGGCAATAATGGCTCGAATGAAAAAAGAAAAAAAAATAAAAATAAAAATAAAAGTGCAGGGACCAAGAAGTCAGACAATCCAGATCGGTTCGAGCAGTTCAAGAACAAGAAGAAGTGCAGTCAGGAGCGAAGAGCTCTACAAACTCTGACAATCTCAAGAAGCAAGAGTTTCCATTGCCTACATCTCTAGGGAACCAAAGGATCAAGCAAGTCAAATCTCGAGACATCGGTCAAATCATTGACCGAGCCCCAGTTCTGATTCCTATATCCTGACACAAAATCCAGACACACTCACAAGACAACTCATGGCACAGTAGATTTTCAAACAGTTTTCTTTTCAATTAAACGCATCATATTTCTTTTACACATATCATATCATCTTTTTCAAAAAATACAAAAAAAAAAAAAATCATCATCATCAATCATATATGCAAAAAAGAATGTGCAGGTGGCCAACACAGTCAATCTCTACCCTCATCCTCGGCCACATCAGGTAAGTCCTCTGACTCATAAAAGGATAGCCTCGCTCTCAACCTGCTCACCTCCATACGCAGGTAATGCACCTCATCGCGCTCAAGGGTACGGATCGCTGTCTCCTCATCAGACAATCTCTGATCAGCAGTCAATCTCCTCGACATCATCTCGCAATGATACCGAAGTGCAGAGATCTCAGACAGCAAATGGCCATGAGTGGCCAAAAGGAAGCCAGGATCGATAAACGGGCGCTCCTCAAAAGGTTCATATGAACCAGATGAAGAGCCTGCATCTCCAAGGATATCCTGCTCATCCTCATCAGCAGTCTGGTGTCAGCAAGGGATACGTCGATACAAAGACTGCTCAGCAACCCAGTACTGATACGGAGCGGTCGCCATCGAAAAAGTCCGCAGCTCAAATCCCAACAAATCAGCTGTCAAATAACTCGCCCAGGAACAATCAATCCGGGTCCTGAAGTCAGAGGACCTAGATGGAAGCAGTCGACGCCCGATACCCGTGAAAGCAAAAAGAGGAACATCCTGCTCGTATCCAAACTGCCGCAGAAACCGGATAGGGTGATAAGAGAAGTAAGATTGAAAGCCTACCAACATCAGAGGAAGGCGGTGTGCATCGCAAAGCACTGGAGGAAGTGAAAGCCAAGATGACTCCCAACGAATGTTCCAGTCACGAAGTTCAGCAAACATCCTGCGATACAAGGGCTCGCTCATCCTAGCTGTATGAGGAAGAAACTCCATAATGTGTCGCATAAGGTCTGGGCGACGAGTGTCAGGAAAAGGTACAGGAACAGTCATCGAAAGACGCTCCCATAGCCAGACCTGATCACAAAAAGGAAAAGAAGTTCAGCTAGAGCAGAGCAATTCCTAACAAAGCAAGAGGAAAAGGGTGCAGAAAAGATACCTGAAGAAAAGCACAACAGCCGCGAAGGACACGAGTGCGGCCCAGGGCGCAGTCAGTCAGCCCATTAAACAGCTCGGCCAAGATAAGAGAAATGATCCCCTGCCGTCGGATAGCTCGGCTCATCACTTCAAAAAGCAGAGGAGTCTAGGACCTGCGCCATCCTGAGAACAGCACCTCAGCTATCAAGCAAAACATCAGTGCGTTCCGAGCAAAGGTAGAACCAGCCACACCCTGAGGACCCGAAAAAAGATCATACAGCAAGTCCAAGGAGAACACTACAGCATCCTGGCCACCGGCGACAGGCCGAACAAGATAGGGGATCCCGAACCAGTTCTGCGGTGTGGCAGTCTTCGGCGACGTCTTCGGTGAAAAATACTGAGCATAATCCCAGGGCAGGCCTGTCAAGCGTGCAAGCTCCTCCAAAGAAGGCCCCATCTCCATATCGTTGAACGCAAACAAGTTCAATGAAGGTACCCAGTCAATCAAGGCAGCTCCGAGCATCCTCCAGTCAATATCAACTCTAGCCATATGGATCAGACTGCCGAAGCCATAGGACTCCAAATCCCGAATCTCACAAGATGACAAACTATCAAGCCAAGCAAACAGTCGTGGCGAGCAGGAAGAACGAGGAAGCAGCTGACAAGTCCTCACTGATACCCCCTCCAGCACAAAAGGCCTAGAAATCAACGATGACTCATCAAGGATCGGAAGGTCAACGGGCGAAGAAGAAGGAAAAGCTGGAACCTCTGCAGACTCGACAGCCCCTGACCTGCCCTCAGTGATGGCTATGTCTGATGTAGTCGCATCGCTGTCTGAAACTGTCATAACCTCAGCCGCATGAGAAGACTCGCCCACCTCATGAACAGAGTGCGCAAAAGACCGACGACCAAGGGAAGGACAATACTCCCCATCAAAAGGGCTACCAGCGAAGATCACCACCGCACATCGTGGCATCCTGACCAATCTGACCGTCAAAGAAAGCATCTGAACCATCCAGAAGGGTCCCGGAAACCCCGATCAAAGAATCAACGGTCAGATCTGGACCTGCCGCCCCCTCCAAAAGGAAATCATGAATCCAATCATCATCCTGGCCGATCAAAGGGATCATCGAGGCATCCACACCGTCCATCATCAGGGGGACATCGTCAATGATCACATCAAGTCCACCCAAACAAGTATGCCGCACATCTCGGCCCTCATCCAGAGCATCCAAACCGTCAAAGGTATCATCTGAACCATCCATCCCATCCAAGCATGAGATCAGCCCATCTATGTCCATCATGGTCTCATCACCACCATCCATCACATCATCCATGGGGCCCACATTCAAGGGAAGCATAGCCTCACCTATGTCCCATCCCATCATCCTATCCATACCATCCATTTCTCCCATAATGAAGGGCCCATTCAAATCTGAAATTCCAGCCATCCCACTATTAATGGACCTATTCAAAGCTCCACCAACCACCAAGCTTAATTCATCATCAATACCCCCATTTAATGCTCCATCTCCACCATCATTTAAAGGAAGCCTTCCATCATTAAAGCCCTCACCAAGTGCTGGAGTGTGGGACCCACCAACCTCTTCCACTATGGCCCATAAATCATCATCCAAAGCTGCCCAAGAAAGGACAAAATGGGAAGAGGGACAAAATGAAGAGAAAAGACAAGGAGAAAAGAAGATTCATGGGCTGGATCGAATAGCTTAGTACAGAGAATGTGGGGGAAAGGAGAAGGGGACAGCAGGGAATGTCCGAACCAGAGCCAGCCCAGGCCGCTCAAGAGGCGAGCCTTGGGCGGCCTGCCCTGGGCCGCCCGTACGGACGCGGTTCCTCTCTCTCCGTGGTATTGGCTCCAGGGTTCTTGGTAGGTGAGGCTGACAGTCCACTCAGCAGATGGCACTCCGTGGGCCGCCCAAGGCTCCGGTCTGCTCCAGATTTCGACTGAAGTTGATCAAGATCATATAAAGGGTGCCCCACCGGTCCAATCACGAAGCAATACGGCCAGAACATGGCTGATCAAGCTAAAGAAAGGGAAAGGTGATCAAGTGGGGGCCACAAGCAATCCAAGCTATTCAAAGACCAGATCATCATGATCTAAACCATTGAAGGACCTACATAAGCCATCAAACAACAAGATCAAAGGTCTGATCATCAAAAGAAGGGCAAGAATCCAAGATCTAATCATCAAGTGGGCCCACAAAGCCAAGTCAAGCGATCTGAGATGTTCAAGCCATCATCCACACCATGAGAAGCCCTCTCAGCCTCACAAGTTATCCAAAGAGGTGCCCCAAAGTAAAACCAAGGTCTCAAATGGGCCCACAGGGCCGAATCTATCAATCTGAACCATTCAAGGGCTAAATCATCAGGATCCAAACCATTAGAAAGCTTACACAAGTCCATGGAGCAGCAAGATCAAAGGTTCGATCATCAAAAGAAGGGCCAGAATCCAAGATCTAATCATCAAGTGGGCCCACAAGGCCTAATCAAGCAATCTGAACCGTTCAAGTCATCATCCATGCAGTTAAGAAGCCTCATCTTCCACAAATCATTAAGAAACAGTCAAAGGTCAAAGCGTCCAGACATCATCAAAGAATTTTGAGACAAATCAAAGATTATATATTCATTCAAAAGAGCTTGATACAAAGAAGAAAAAAGCAAAAGTACAAGGCCATACAAAGTAGAGCAACCCGAGCAGGCTACAAGTCGCCAACATAATCATCATCATCCCTCCTCGCGTCCCGCTCCCGACGATAAAGATCCATCAAAGGAGCAGTCACCGAACCTCCAGCATACTGCGACGGCCACCTGGAACATAAAGCGAAGGAAGCAGAGGCCCCTGGCCGAACAGCAGATACCACTCATCATATCACGATCCGGATCGTGAAACGGAATCCGGCTGGCCACGAGAGCCTCAACTCTCTCATCAACCGGCATCCGAGCAGCTGGAGGAGGTGCAGAACAAGGGACCCGAGCCATCCCAGTGACTTGCCGAAGCAACCTCTCCCCCAGGTACCACTGAAAAGATTCAGCGTCCGAAAGCATGATACGGAGACATGAAGCATCGTATGCCTCCACACGCGTGGGGGGTGTAATAGAGAGGGAAACTGGCATACGGCATCCGAGCGAGCTGCAGCAAATAAAGTCAACACGATCAGTTACAGTACAGCACGAGGGCAAAGACAAGCAAGATACTTACGTCCTCAATAGTTAGCCGTCTATGTCAGCACGCCAATTGTCTCCGGGAACTCGGGAGTTCCGCTGACGGTTTTGCTGGTGCCAGTACATGTGGCGATACTGAGAGGGCTCAACATCATCCCGCATCCTCGGCGCAAGATGGGGAAAATGGTCATAAAAGCAGGTCCGGACAAAAGCACATCTAATGATCAGAGAGGGAAAGAAGGCAAATGACTCCATGGAAGATGAAAGAAGAAATACCTCAACAATAGGCCAAAAACCTGTGAAGGACCGGCTATGCCGACAGGTCTTGTCCAAACCCTGAAAGATACGGGTCAAGACAGCCCCATTCCAGTTATAGGGATGATGAAGATCCTCGACTAAATGAAGAAATTTAGGATCAACTCTCTCATTCGCATGGCAGAAAAGAAAGGATCCAAAAGCATAAGTGATCATGGCCCGCGCTTTGTAGAGGGCCTCTCGCTCAGTGGTGGGGATGACGGAGGCAAAATTGTTGTAGAACCATCGCATCTTCACTTGATGGCCTTGGAATTCACCCTCGGGTGGGACGTCACCGACAAGCCGTATCCAGTCGGTGGAAGTGAGAGGAGCCAGAGAACTGACTTGAGGAACAACTGTTCCATGAAACGGGAAGCCTATTTGCATGTAAATGTCCAAGGGGGTTATTCCCCATTCACCACAAGGGAGCTGGAAGGTATGGGTCTCATCCCGCCACCTCTCGCAAAGGGCCGCGAGCATCATGCGGTTAGCATCGTTTTTGGAAACGTAAGGTGAGGAGGCCAGCAAAAGGGAGTACCATCCAGTACTCGTTCAAGCAAGGGCTGTGGATCCTTCATCCAGTCCCAGCGATCCCTGGTACCTCGACCCTTGATAGCAGGAAGAGGTTGATGCTCCATAGCTAAGGAACACATGTGGTCCCCTCGGCGGACGATGAAAGCAGGATCATCTTCATCAATTACTCGGTGACCTCTGATACCATCCGCCATTGAATCCTACAAGCTTGGCAAGGTAAGTCTCTATCTCTTACCCATTAAAATCCAAATTATCATCCAAGATACCCATGGGATTGGACTCACATTCAAATGCAAAATCTAAAGTCCAACTCCATGTGTCACTTAGGATATGTGTTGGGCCCATTGGAAAAAGTAAGGCCCACCTTAAAGAAGGTGGCATGGCATGCCTTGGGCAAGAAAAGTCTATCATCCAAGGACACATTTTGGACAACAAATGCACTCAAGTGCCATGAGATCAACAAAGGATCTTAATTCGCATGAAGCCCCTCTTCAAAGTCCATATGTGGCCAAAAGATTGATCCACTTTTATGCCAAGGTCATGATTCTCACTTAGGATGTTTCCATCTTTTTACACATGTGCATGGACAAGTGGGGGATAGAAAGGAAGTGGGCCCCCAAGAGCAACCCAAATGCCTCATCTCAATGGATTGGAGAGAGCACATAACCCACTTTGAAGAACATAAGGACCCATTCATGGGTTAACCATGGGCAACCTTATGTGCCTCATCTTGATGAAAGTTTTGACTATGAGAGTACAACAAGGAGGTCTACCCACAAACATGAGAATCAAAGAAGCTAATGGTAGAAAGTTGATGCACATAGCCCACATGAAGAATCAAAGTTGGAAATGCCCATGTAAGGGCAAGTTTGGGCAACTTATGTGCACCAACTTCTTCACCAAAAAGGGAGACCATTTGACAAAAAGAGCATGGCTTGATGAGTCACCAACCATCATAAAAATGGGTAAGAATGGTACACATAGCCCACTTGAAGATCAAATCCAAAATGTCCCAAAGCATGGGACAAAAATGGGCAGCTTATGGGTATCATCCTTTCTCACAAATTGAAGGAAAAAATCACTCATATTTGAGAATGATGGTGGATGACCCACCAAGCCTCCAAAGAAAAGTTCAAGAGCTATGGTTGCATGGATAGCTCACTTGAAGGAGGATCATCCATTTGAGATTGGTAACATCTAAGGAAACTCTTGAGGACCACTTTCCTACCACAAAAAAAAAACAATTGATCTTAGTGAGATTGTTGGAACAACTCATCATGGACTTGTAAACGATCAAGTAACTCAAGTCTTCCATCCATCAAAGAAAAAAGCATGAAAAGAAAAGGCCCACATGAACAAAGTGTAGTGGGGCACACATGGTTCAAAGGAGTGCCCAAGTTTCAATGAAGGCCCAAAAGCCCCTCCACATGAAAAACTTCAAGGAGCCCACTACACCTTGTACAAGGATGTACATCATAATCAAGAAATGATGGAAGAGTTGGGCTACTTGTCCATATAGGCCCAACTAGGAAATCTAGCCCACTTGAGATCCAAATGAAAATGGGCTAGCCACCTTGGTCCATACACATAGAAGAAAGATGGGGTCACCCAAAGTGAGCCCCATGAGCTCAAAACTTGAGATGGGCCCTACCATGCCGATGGGCCCAAGTCTTGGAAAGAAGATGAAAAAGAAAAGAAAGCTCCAAAGGAAATGACGAGAACAAGAGAACATGAGGGAGCCCAAAATGAAGCATTGGGCCCACCAAATACACCAAGGGCCATGACTTCACTTTGAGCCCATTTGATACATATGAAGAGAGGCCCAACTCCCATGAAAAAGATAGAGTATTTTGCCATGCACACTTGATGACATGGCAAAATCACCCTTTACATACACATGAGGGGAGTGTGAAAAGAAGAAGAAAAAAAAATAAAGTGGAGAGCTTGCAATGTCCTTCTCCAATGCACCACCTTGAAAAAGACTTGAGATCTAGAAAAAGGCCAAGAATGCTTGGGCCCACCTTCACACCTCTTGGAATAGCTACATGGAAAAAGAAAAGAGTCATGAGAAGAGATAATGAAGAAGGAAAAGGATAAGAAAAGAGAAGGAAGTGGTCCATACCTTTACCACTCACCAAAGAGGGACCACCTTGCTGTCCCAAAAACTTCTCTAAGGCCCACCACTTGAAAAGAGCAAGGGACCACCAAAGAAGAGAGAGAAAACTTGAAAAAGAAAGAGTATGAGAGAGAGAAGAGAGAGATTGCACGTTGAGGGGGGCAAGGGTGCCCCATGTTATATAGAAAAGGGGAGGGCACCCTTTTACCCAGCCCACTGAAGAGACCAGAAGGCAGAGACCGTCCGGGCGGCCCATGGGAGGCCGTCTAGCCCCTACCTATGTGAGATGACTTCTCACCCCCTCTCCTTGGGAAGAACTCCTCCTTGGGAAGGGTGGTTGCAAGTGAATCTTGTACCTCCATGTAAGAATGAAGTGATGGAAGAGAATGGTGAGAAAAAGGAAGAGATCTCACCAAAATCTCACCATGAGAGAAATTAATGGGAAATTGGCTTGATGATGTGGAAAAGTTCCATGGGATTTTCAAGAAAAAGAAAGAAAAATTTGACTTGGTCAAACAATGATCTCAACCATCCAAGGAGTTGACCTGATGATCCGAACCATTCCAAGAAGAATTCCCATAATCTCTAACCTGGATTGCTGCTCGCTTGTACAAAGTTTTGGTCCGAAGACCTTAAAACTACGTCGGGATCGACATCCCGAGAGATTTTCAATAAAAGCCGGTATCGATCTTGATCGCTCGAATTAAGATCCGCTACACCGGACATTTTTCAAAAAAAAAAGAACCAAAAAATAGGTTTTCCCTGTCATGCACAGTTTCATGGTCCGAAGACCTTAAACTACGTCGGGATCGACATCCCGAGAGATTTTCAATAAAAGCCGGTATCGGTCTTGATCACTCGAATTAAGATCCGACGACACCGAGTACTTTAAAAAAAAACAAAAAACAAAAAAAAAATGTCTTTCCTGTTTTGTGCAATACTGGTCCGAAGACCTTAAACTACATCGGGATTGACACCCCGAGAGATTTTCAATAAAAACCGGCATCGGTCCTCTTCAAGATCTGGTGACTCCGGACATTTTTCCAAAAATAAAAACAAAAAAAAAATGTGTTTGCCCCCTTTTGTACAGTTTTTGGTCCGAAGACCTTAAACTACGTCGGGTACAAGATCCCGAGGGACCTTTTAATAAAAACCGGTAGCAGTTTGGATCGTTCGAATCAAAATCCGCTGACACGGGACATTTTCCAAAAAATCAAAAAAATATGTCGGCCCTGTTTACTTGTACAGTCACTACAAGAAAAGTCACCTTTACCTAGGAAATTTTTACCAAGGAAACAAATTTCCTGGGTAATAGTATGTTTTTACCGACGAAAATAAAATTTCGTAGGTAAATACTCATTTGCTTTTACCAAGGAAACTTTTCCTTGGTAAAAGGGATAAATATCAACGAAATTAAAATTTCCTAGGTAAAGATGGAATTATTTCGTGGCTAAAAAGATAGGTTTTAGCTTACTTTCACCGAGAAAAATATTCCTGGTTAAAAGCTCCAATTACCCAAGAATTTGTAATTTCGTTGGTGATTGATCATTTTACCGAGGAAAGTTTTCCTGGGTAAAAGTAAAATTTTTTCCAAAGAAAAACTTCCCCAGTACAAGAGTAAATCACCAACGAAATGCACATTTCTTGGGTAAGTAGGAATTTACCGAGGATTATTTTTCTCGATTAAACAGGAGCCTTTACATACGAAACTTTTTCTTGGTAAAAAGTTATAAATGACGACGAAGTTTAAATTGCATCGATAAATGGAAAGTTATTTCGTAGCTAAAAATACAATAGTTTTAATTTAGTTTAACTAAGGAAAATAAATCATCAGTAAAAGCCCTCAGATACCGAGGAAAGTTGGTTGATAATTCTCACTTTTATATAGAAAATTTGTCCTTAGCAAAAGTCACTTTTAACATACACATCACGGTGAATGGTCTCTCTGAATGGATGTACGGTGTGGTCCAAACATTACCTGCATCCAAACGACCCTTCAGTATACCCTAAATTGGGAATGGGGTCCAATGCAATCAGTCCATCTGCATTTTGTGGAAACGAAAATGGTATTTGCTGCCGCTGTTTAAATCATCGCAATTGGATGGTCCTGAACATTCATAATCGAACCTATATTATATTCTATGAACAATCTTGTTCATCAGTTTTTGCATGCTGTTGACTGGACAGTTTGGATCATCCCATCAGTATGGTGTTTTCAAGGCAGACCGTGAAAAGTGGGTCAGGCTAAATGGACGGTCCAGATTAATATGCAACAGGTGTATGGTAGAAAGAGATGGCATGTATTTCATGTACGGAACACTGTGGGGCCCACCAGATGAAGCAAATCCAAATCTCAGATGGGCCCCACCGTCAGAAATAGTGAAGATTGAAAGCCTACCGTTGAAAACATTCTAGGGTCCCACCGTGATGTATGTGCTTTACTGGCACACCATCCAACCATTTTTCCAACTCATCTGGGGACACGTGTCCCCATAGATGAAGGCGATCTAAATCTCAGATGGGTTCCACCTCAGAAATAGCGGTGATTGAATGTCTAACGTTGAAACTGCTAGGGCCCACCTTGCTGTATGTTATACATTCACACTATCTATCCATGTTTTAGCCCATTTCTGCACACGTGTCCAGAGATGAGGCAAATCCGAATCTCAGAGGGGCCCACCACAACATGGAATTGTGGTGATTAAACACCTGCCGTTGAAACTCTCTAGGGGCCAGTGTGATGCTTGTGAGAAATCCATCCAGTTTATCTATTTTGCCGGATCATATTAGTACACGATCCAAACCGCGTCCCCCCAATTAAAGTCACATTTTCCCCTCTTTCGTTCTCCCTCTAAATAGAGACCCATTTGTCTCTCTCCCTCTCAAAAAACCTCTCTCTCTCTCCTCTCAAAAACCTCTCTCTCTCCTCTCACTCCAGATCTCTCCCTCTCCCTCACCCTCACGGCCATCGCTCCAAATCTCTCTCTCTCTCTCTCTCTCTCTCTCTCTCTCTCACACCGCCGTGGCTCCGATTGTCGAGCCTCACGGCCATCGCTCCAAATCTCTCTCTCTCTCTCTCTCTCTCCTCTCTCTCTCTCTCTCTCTCTCTCTCTCCTCTCGGCCGTGGCTCCGATTGCGAGAGCATTCTCTCGCCGTGGCTCCGATTGTCGAGGAGCATCCTCTCGCCGTGGCTCCGATTGTCGAGGAGCATCACCAGATCTCCCAAGGTATTTTTTTCTCTTCCTCTTTTCTTTTTCTTTTTCTTTTATTTATTGTTTTCTGTGAAATCTTGTGGAAGATTAGGGTTTGAAATGGCGTTTTGTGAAGCTCTTTGTTGTTAGGGTTTTAATTCTTATCATATAGTCTCTAACAAAATGTCAGCGTGGACATTGTCTGTTCATCCAGTGGGCTACCATCATGGGATAGGCGATACCCCTGATTATTCAGTTGGTGGCCTGCAGATGGACAATTAATGGGGGCCTTGTAAAACCATTAGAATGATTATATGGGCCAGATTTTTCAGTAACAATCTCCCCACCCAATCCCACTCCATCTGCCTTATCTTCTTTTCTTTCTTTTTTTTATCTGGTTTAGGTTTTCGGAAAGAAAATGGGGTTTCCCGTATTCTATTGTGTTTTTGGGATTTCCATTGTTCCATGAAGATTTCGATGAATTACTCTGTGTTCTTATTTTGGGCTGGATTTTCATTGTTCCACCAAAGAAAGAATGCACGCCTACTGTTTGACGAAATGCCCCATACAACTGTCGTCTCATGGACTGCTCTGATGGCCCGATATAGTGCATAAGCTCAATCAAGAAAGCTTGAGGTACGTTAGTACTTCAATATCAGCAATCTTTGTTTGTTTTATCCTAAACAACACCATGTAAACAGCTTTGGTTAATCTCATTTCATGTCTTGATATGTGCTCCATTATTTTTGGTTTTAGTTTATACTTTTTGTTTCTTTTAATAGGTATCAGTTAGAACTGATGGTTGCTAAGCTAGTATTTTGCCATTCATTGGTCGACTGGGGCTATACATTGAAGGATCAGTTTCTCCAGCTCTTTCTAGTGTTGACATCAGAATTGTAGCAGCTAGAGAGAGCAGCAATGCTTTGCTGTAGAAAGGCAAATTAGCTCTTGAAAATAAAACAGGACCAGATTGTTTTTTCATCGGAGGGCCCCTATATGGTGATACAAGTTACAGTGTCGAGGCTTCAAAGGTTTGTATCAATTAGAAGTACAGACAACAAATTCACCTTTCATTATAGTAATAAATTCTGCTGTTTCATTCAAAAGAAACGGTGCTTTTTTGTTTGACCGAGCATCTGTACAGTTGGGCCCGGCGTTTCAGCACCCTAATCAGTTCATGTTGTCAGCCACATCATGGATGGGTTGCACATCAATATTTCTTGTATCTGATAATCCTAACCTTCCAATTGGTGGCCTGGGAAGGGAAAATTACAGAGTGGTCTACATTTAATTGAGAAATTATTAGGGGAGATTTTGTGGTATCTATGCTCTAACTCTCCTTACAAGTGCTATGTACTTTTTATATAAAAAAGGGTGTGCCCCACAAGTATAATTTGTTGGCAGCAAAAATTTCTCATTTGAAGATTGAATTTTTCCTTGCTTCAGTTGTTGGTGGATGTGATTCGTCTAAAAGAAATGTTTTATGCATTATCTGTTTTCGATGACAAAATGTTTTATAACTACTAGCTGTTTTGTGTCCTCATATTTGCATGGAAACTCATTAACCTCAAGGAAATTATGATGGAAACCACACATCTACCAGTTCTAGGCCTTCTTCCTTCCAATAGTTGTGCTCTAAAACAACCTAGCACCATTTTTTTTCCTTTTGCATTCTTGCAATCTGTAATGGCTATTATATTCCCTAATATCTTCTAGTTTTGAATGCTCTGTAATCCCTCTTCAATCTCTCTCTCCACCAAATTCATGTTTTGATGCGAAACAACTCAAGTGGAGTTGTTGAAGGACAAGTTCAGAACCCCGATAATTAATCAATCAAATATGGGGTAATACTTATTTTGTCTTTAGCTATAGAGCCCCATTCTTACTTCTTTTTTGGTTTGTTTGTTTGTTTGGATAGAGGTGTAAAACAATTAATGGGGGCCTTGTAAAACCATTTGCGATGGGGCCCACCATGGAACCTTTTGGTTCGCCAAAAGGTGGCCTTGCAAGTACCGCTTATTACTGTTCTGAAAGAATTGCCCAATCAGGCATTTGCATGTTTTTGCTACAAGGAATTACCAATTTCAGGTGTCAACAGGACACTTTTGAATAGAAATTCCAACAGGGAATTTATCTTGCATTTCTCTGAAGACCAATTTCAGTGAGGATTTTCTGTGTAATTAAGGTGATTAGACTTTTTCATTTTCCTTCTGAACACTCATCTGGATAGAACATCTCTATAAGCTCAAGTCGAAATGTATGTGTCAATGTGAAGTTTCAACCAAACAGGATATTTTCCAGGCAGAATCCTCACAAACCATCTATCCAAATAGCCTGTTTGGAATCTCCTTGCTGAAATGGGCACCAAAGAACCATCAAATTGAATTGAAATTGGAATGCCCTACCAGACTAAGTTGCGATTGTTAGTCTAGTGATGAAGAAAAATAACCAAATTGTAGTTTCCTTGCTTATCACTCACAAGGGGGCTCTCATCTCCAAATTTCAGTTAAGCTACTTTTAAATTTTGGACTCCAAAGGAATCCAACTGCGCGCAATTTGAGGGTTACTCCCTCATTTTAATTACAAGGTAACAACATTACCTTTTTTTATTTTTATTTCCAATTGATTAAATTGATTGTTTGCAATTCAACTCACTTGTGCATCCAAACACAATCTGTCTTTTTTGCATTTGTTCCATTACAGATATAGAGATACAGAATTCAGAATAATCTAGGACATTCAGATTATGTTGCAAAAAAGTGGGCCCAAAGTGTGCAATTTGGATACATTCACACCTTGCGCGTGCGCGCGCGCACACACACACGCCCTAGCAGCCTGTATGGAAACCCCCTAAGAAATGCTATGTTTTCATATATGATGATGAAGTATGCTACAATGTTTTAAAACCTGGACTGGATGTTGATCTGTTTTTGTTGGTGGTTTAGTTCAATTGTTGCCGGTTGCTCCAATCCAATTGGACCCACTTGGTCGGCTCTGGCCCAGACATCTGCTTCCTCAAGAATAATGAGAATTGTGGGAGGGGTGTGCTCCAGTGGTTTTCATTTGCATTTAGCTTACTTTGGGTACTCATCTTTGTGCAATGGATGCTGTTTGCAGCTGTGCATCTGTAATCAAATTGCAGATTTTCTGAATGTGCATGACTTCTGCAAATTGCATCCCTCTTAACATATTCCTGTACTCTAGATATTGAGGAAAGCCTACCTGCAAATTGCATCCCTCTTAACATATTCCTGTCCTCTAGATATTGAGGAAAGCCTACCTGCAGATTGCATCCCTCTTAACATATGCTCGTCTTTGTCACACAGGATATCACGATGGCACCGGGGGGCGGCAAAAAACGATCTTATGCGGGATCCACCAGTACCTCACAGGTTGGGTCAAAGCATCCGTCAGAGTCTCAGCCTCCCCCACAGTCTCAGAATCCGTCACAGTCAGTGTCAGAGCCTTCTATCCATCAGACCACAACTACCACTGCATGTAAGTACTGTAATATTTAAACTTAATGTTAATTGCATAATGTGTAATCACACATATATATTTGTTGTGGCAGCTTCTTCAACGACTAAACGAGGTCGTGGTCGGACACGAGGATTATACCTACAAAGGCTGACACGTGGGGGTGCCAAGGTGCCTGTGGTTTTTCCCGAGGAGTGCATTAGACCTGTTGGGGATAACGCCAAAGAATTCACGACAGAGGTTGGGATTTTATGTCGATCCATGATCCCAGCATCGACTCCGACATTATTACGGTTGAATGGTCATTTTGATTGGTATACGATTGAATGTTCAATCAGGTGATTGGGATATTGAATATTGAATGTTCTATCAGGTGATTGGGATATTGAATGTTCCAAAGAGATATTGAATATAGAATGCTTTCAGGTGGTAGGGATATTGAATGTTCCAAAGAAATATTGAATGCTTTCAGGTGGCAGGGATATTAAATGTTCCAAAGAAATATTGAATGGTAGGGATATTGGATGTTCCAAAGAAATATTTGTATATACCGGTGGAATTGACATTTCGATTTTATTCAAAGCATTATATTGAATGGTAGGGATATTGGATGTTCCAAAGAAATATTTGTATGTACTGGTGGGATTGACATTTCGATTTTATTCAAAGCATTATTATGGTTGAATGGTCATTTTGATTGGTATCCGATTGAATGTTCAATCAAGTGATTGGGATATTGAACATTGAATGTTCTATCAGGTGATTAGGATATTGAATATTGAATATTGAATGCTTTTAGGTGGTAGGGATATTGAATATTGAATGCTTTTAGGTGGTAGGGATATTGAATGTTCTAAAAGAAATATTGAATGCTTTTAGGTGGCAGGATAGTGGATGTTCCAAAGAAATATTTCGTTGGCAATGAAAAGGTAATTCTACTACCTTTTCCTAGGAAACATTCCTTGGTCATAGAGTTTTTCCAAGGAAAATTTTCCTCAGTAAAGATCGCATAATTACCAACGAATTAAACAATTGCCACGAAATTGTTGACTTTTACCGAGGAAATTTTTTGTTGGAAATGATCAACTTTTTACCGACAAAAATTTTGATTTCATCAGTAAATCTTTTTCCCCAGGGTGATATTTCGACGAAAATAGCGACGAACATTTTCGTTGGGAATAGCTTTTACCGAGGAAATTATGACATTTAGCCAGGAAAAATTTCCTCGGTAAAAGTCATATTTCTTGTAGTGAGTGTTTTGGGTCCAAAGAGCTTAAACTACGTCGGGAACAACATCCCGAGAGATTTTCAATAAAAACCAGTGTCAATCCTGACCGTTCAAAATTGAGATTTTATGACCTGGAACAGTTTTTGAAAAATCACAAAAAAGAATGCATTTTTCAGCATGTACAGAATTCGGTCCGAAGACCTTAAACTACACTGGGATTAGTTTCTCGGGGGACCTTTCTCGCTTTTAACAAAAACCGGCATCGATCCCAGCCATTCGAGCCAGGATTTGATAACCCGGAACATTTCAAAAATACCAAAATATTTTAAAAGCTTTCCATAAAAACCAGCATCCATCTCGATCATTCGAGCTGAAATCTGGAACTTTTTCTTAAAAAAAAACACAAGAAAAATGATTCACCAAAAATTTCAACTGCACAAATTCATCTCCAGTGGTCCGAAGACCTAAAACTACACTGGGATTAACTTCTTGGGGGCTTTCTTTCCTAACCTGTTCCAGGCATGGCTGACACTTGATCGTACGGGTGCCTGGAATCTTTTAAACAGGTAAGGGCTGAGGCGGGCAAAACTCCGCAATCCTGTACGTGTTGAACGCACCGTGATAGACAACCTTGATTTGGAAGTCGCTGTTGAATTGACGGATGTTCCCTGTTCCTAAAACTCATGAAGGGGATTAAGGCTGTTGGGAGGTGGAGCGCACCCTCACGGAATTGTGAGCAACGTAAGACCCCAAACTGGATTGACTAAAGGAAATGTGAGGATGTGGCTCATTTTGTGGCCGAAGGAGTCCGTCGGACGATACGTGGTCTATGTGCATTGCACATGAGGAACAGGCAACTTTGTGGGTGTGTTGACTGAAAACCCTCAAAATCCCCTCATCCGAAGATGTAAAACTACGGTACTTAACTGTGTGAGACTCGTCTTGCTCGCTGACGTAAAATGGATCGGGTGCCTTACCAGCAGTAGAAGCTGGAAGTGGATGAAAATTCCATACTTTTCCCTGCATTTCAGAAAAATCACAAAATACAAAAAACATTGCAAAATCACCCCTTCAAAAATCACAAAAATATTTCCCTCGCTTTCAAATCAAATATCTGTAAAAATCACAAAAAATATTTCTCTTGCTTTCAAATCAAATACTTTCAAAAATCACAAAAATATTTCCCTCGCTTTCAAATCAAATATCTGCAAAAATCACAAAAATATTTCCCTTGCTTTCAAATCAAATACTTTCTCACAAAAATATTTCCCTTGCTTTCAAATCAAAATACTTTCAAAAATCACAAAAATATTTCCCTTGCTTTCAATCAAAATATTGTCAAAAATAAAATAAAAAATAAATACTTCTCTCGCTTTCAAAGAAAATAACCTCAAAAATACAAAAATATTTCTTGTGTTTTCAATAACCGATCTCTATCCTGACCTCTCAGATAAAGATTTGGACCACATATTCACAAAAAAATCACAAAAATTAGCCCCCAGCACTACACTTCAGGAGTCTTGAACTCCACTCTCTTCACAATTTGGGATGATGAATCCAATCGCCCGCAAATTGGAATCTTGACCAAAACGGGCGACCAAGCACCGTCTCAATCGCATTTATGCCCAGAAGAACATCTTGAAGTCAGATAACATCCTCGTACATTCTCATTCGCAAAAAAACAGCATCTTGGGTGATGGACCTGATCGATCACGAGTCGGGATCTTGACCAACCCGCTGACCAAACATCCGCATTAAAAAGAAAAGCCCCAGGGAAGCACAACCCTGCAAGCAATAAGCTCAAAAATTCTCGGCATCTCCAGCAAAAGCAAAATCGTCGAATGGAAAGAGAATGAGCCAAGCCATGCATTCATCATACATCTCCATGCATCAGCATCCATCGCATCAATCATCATGTTCACCTGCTTTCAAAATAAAAGTCGGTTACCCAAAGACCCCACAGGCATCCCTAGTGGAGGCACGTGCAGACCAGATTTCCATTTCAAAAAGACAAAAAAATATTCCTATTTGCAAATAAAAACCCCACGGAGTATCACTCCCCAGAGTGGGTATCTTTTCAAAATCCAAAAATATTTTCTCAGTAGAGCGTTCTGCCTCCAACACACCGGGAGATCTTCCATATCTCTGGGTAGGAGCCAACGCAAAAATCAAATAAGATCCGATGTCTCGCGGTTTCCCCATAGATCATCGGATCCAATGCACTCAAAGTACGGTCGAACTGAACTCCAGTGTCAGTGCGGTCGTACCACATGCCAAGATACAAAAGATGAAAGCCAAAAGGCTTGGTCACAGAAACCATTTGAACAGGTGGAAATGATAAATTGTAACCCAAGTATCAAAATCAGCAGATTGGGTGGAAAGAGTTCACCCGCACATACCTAGGCGTGGATGCCTGAAGTACCTTGACTGAGTCCAAGTCGGCGTAGTAGAATCCCGTAAGACTATCTGACGCAAGGCGTCTAACCACTTTGACAGTCAAGCGAAACAAGTACTCCTGGAGTGATCTGGGAAAACATCAAACATCACACAAACAGTCTCAGGGTCAGCAACCTCGTAAGACTACGGACGCAGAGGCTCTGCTGTACCTTTCCGGTGTTAGTACCGATCGGAAATGGAAGGGTTGCGATTGGGTACCCAGGTTGCAACAAACTGCAGGGACAATCGCAACGTTTTCTCCAAACTCCCGCGGTATGTGCGAGTTATCAAGTTCCAGACAATCGACTGATTCAGATACAAGGCACAACAAAGATTCCAGACCACAATCAAGGAAAGAATGAATTGCAAACCAAGCATCGAAACCAGCAGATCGGGTGGAAAGAGCCCACCCGCACATACCTAGGTGTGGATGCCTGAAGTACCTTGACTGAGTCCAAGTCGGCGTAGTAGAATCCCGTAAGACTATCTGACGCAGGGCGTCTAACCACTTTGACAGTCAAGCGAAACAAGTACTCCTGGAGTGATCTGGGAAAACATCGAACATACAATCAATCACAGGGTCAGTAACCTCGTAAGACTGTCGACGCAGAGGCTCTGCTGTACCTTTCCGATGTTAGTACCGATCGGGAATGGAAGGGTTGCGATTGGGTACCCCGGTTGCAGCGCATGTAGGGACAATCGCAACGTTTTCTCCAAACTCCCGCGGTATGTGCGAGTGATCGATTTCCAAACGATCAACTGGCACAGATGCAAAGGCAAGCAATGATTTCAAACCATGATCCATGAATGACCGGGTCAGAAGTGGGGTGTCCACTCGCTTTGGCATTCGGTTGCACGCAACCTCTGCCAAAGAGGGGCATCTGTAGACACCCCACCTTCGGTTACACTGTTGGTAGAGATAGCTGGTTGAATGGAGGACCATACCCCCAAATCCCAAGTCCAAACTCAGCCAAACTCACCCTTGTAAGCCCCATTCCATAGCCCAGATCAAGCCTGAACCCAGTCAACCCAGTCTTAAACATCAGCCTGAAAAACCCCCCAGAAAAAAGGCCAGTCAAAAAATCCTAAAAAAGTCAAACTCACTGAGTCAACCCGCTGAGTCAACCCGCTGAGTCAACCCGTCGAGTCAAAACACCGAGTCAAAACACAGAGTCAACCCGTCGAGTCAAATCACCGAGTCGACCCGCTGAGTCAACTCACTGAGTCGACCCAGCGAGTCAAACAGCAGCCCCGAGGGAGCGACCGTACTCACTGGAAACCGAGGAGCGGCCCATAGTAGGCCGCCCGAAATAAATTACGTAAACTGCCACTCCTCGCTGCTATAAATACCCCCCTCCCCTTCTCATTTCAACATCCCTTCAAGTCCAGCCAGTCCGGGTGCGGTCCGAGTCCTTCTCCACCCCTTTAGTCCATTTTTCCACCAAGGAGAGCCCGAGTGAGGAGAGCTTAACCCTGGTCCAGCCCAGCCTGACCACTGGTCCAAGCCTCTCAAGTCACCCAAGTCTTGATCCAGCCACTCGAAGCCAATCCTTGCGATACCTCCGTCCATCCAGCTATCATTTTTCCAGCACCATCTCATTTGCATCTAGCATAAGTGCAACATTTACTTTTCTTCCAACCCTCCTGCTTCACTACAAGCACCTTGATTATTCAAGCACACCGCATATGTCTTAAATTAAGCACCTGTCAGTTCGAGCGTATGCTCTGGGCTTGCCCGTTGTTGGAACCTGCCCATCAGAAACTCTTACTGTTCAGACATGCATTCACGTACATATCACTATAAGCACTTTGAATATTCAAGCACACAGCATGCATCATCTCGCATAAAGCACCTGTCAGTTCGAGCGTACGCTCTGGGCTTGCCCGTTGTTGGAACCTGCCCATCAGAAACTCTTACTGTTCAGACCTGCATTCATGCATCATGTCATCCATGAGAATATACGAGGATTAAACTAGACTTTCAAGTATTCGATCGATTCTGTGAAGTAGAGACCGTACTTCGGTACGGGCAGTGTGTGGGGTGCTTAACCTCTTCCCACCCTGTAACCGTGATCCCTTACCTTGAACCTCTGACCGCAGATCAATAGGAGTCATTTTAGAGGAAGGAATCTTCGGATTCCCTTCTCTAACGTTTCTACGGGGTCTAGCCGACTGTAGATTCGAAGTAACTGGCTAGTGGCGACTCTGGTCTTATATAAACTCACTTAAACATATCCAGCTTAACACGACAACCAAACAAAGCCCTCGAGAACGAGGCAAGCCAGTGGCACAAACGGCGATTTCGCACTCACGCATCCTCATCTCCTTCTTTTCCGAAAGGAAAGGGGAAGGGAGAACGATGTCGTGTGGGAGCGCAGAAAATCGGCGAGGGTCCACACCAGGATTTCGAATGTGATGGTAGAGACTTCCGGACCTATCTGTACCTCTATGTCGACTTCCCCTTCTACTGATCTACGGGTGTTGTCGAATGCTCTGATGCATATGGTGCTGGGTCGGAATGAAGAAGGACTGATTCCCAAACGTTCCGCAGTCTTGAGCGGGCAGACGTTTAAGCTTGACTCGTTATCGATAAGGACCAATGGGACGCAGAGGTCTTTGTATCGTAAGGCTATGTTAAGGGATCGCCCATGATCTCGTCCTTCTGGTGGCAACTCATTATCAGTGAAGGTGATGGCACGCGGAGCCAGGAGTTGTCCAATCATCAATGCTATCATCTCTGGTGCCGTATCGGAGGAGACGTGAGCATCATTCAAGGTTTTGGCAAACATTCTCAGTGTATGTGAGATGTGCAGAGTAGCTCCCATACTGAGATTTGTGCAGGGATTGACTTGAGCTGAGTCGCCACATCGTATGCGGCTTCATTTTTGTTGCCGAGGCCTGAGACAGCGCCTTTGGGATCTCCTCTGTTTTGATTATCTCTTCGGATGCAACGCCCATTGGGATTCATGTTTCCTACTTCCGCGCATTCTGGATAGTGCCATGGAACTTCTTTGTAGTTTTCCTCCCTTTTGCCTTCTAGGACCACCGGTTCTTGCAACGGTGCTGGTGTGGGTATCGGATCTTCCTCGTATAGAGCTTTTGCCTTGAGGACTACATTGTTGTCTGTGCTGAAGGGGTAATATCGAGGCTTGTCTTCATAGACCACATAAGGTCGTGGTCCTGGTTTGACTGTTCCTGGAGCAGGAGGCTCCCATGTAATGAATACTGGTCCTCTTGATATGGCAGGGGGTTTCTCTGTTCGTCCGAGCTGCCGTAGCGTGATTGACACGCCTCCGGGGTTTGCCCCTCGCAATACGACTGGCTCGACTGGAAGAGCTCCTTCCAATACAACGGGTTCTTGTTGCTGATGAGTATAATCCCTCCATTGTGGATTGGATTGTTCTTGAGTTGCCCCTTGCAAGATGACAGGTTCGTATGTGGGCTCGATGTATGATTGTGCTCCTTCTAGGATGACTGGTTCCCAACATGAGGGGCCGTAAGATGCCCCTTGCACAACTGGCACATCGTGTGGAAGTGCTCCTTCGAGTACTACTGGCTCGGAGATTGAAGGAAGAAAGGGACTTGCCCCTTGCAAGATTGGAGGAGGACTTGTCGGCCCATAAGTGTAAGCATGAATTGATTGGATGGGGGAGAAGAAGCGATCGAGGCGTTCTTCTTCTTCTATACTGTTGACGGTGGGACCTCGAGATGAACTGGGTCCGTCTGATGTTGAGGCAGAGGATTCTGAAGAATGTTGGTGGAAGCTGCTGCAGGAGTTCCAGGGACTGAGATGACAATCTTGCGGTCATCAATCAGATCTTGTATGGCGTTCTTCAAAGTGAAGCATCGATCAGTGGCGTGGCCACGCCCTTGATGGTAGGCACAATACTCATTTCTCTCGGTAATTCAGTGGCAGAGGATGAGGAGGAGGCCTAGGTGCCATTAAGTAAGTAATTGCTTCTGCACCAGAGTAGCCATGACTTGACTGAGTGGTTGAGAGAGGGGAGTAAATTTTCTGGACTCCCTGTAATTCTGCCTATTCTGGTATGGGTATTGACCGTTTCCTCTGAATTGCTGTTGTTGTCGAGGTGGTTGTGGCTGAGGATTCGGTTGTGGCTGATACCGCTGAGGCTGATGCTGAACTTGATTCTGCTGATACTGTTGACGTCCCTGTGGGGGAGCATGTTGATTTCCTTGAGCAGTGGTGTTGATGTTGTTTACCTCTATTGGGCGGGGAGGAGAACCACTGCGGTTTCCATTCCCGTGCCCGATAGGTCTTCCTTCCACTCTGTTCCTTTTGATTGGAGTGGCTTGATGAGGCCATGGGGAGATCGTCCCGGCACGGATTCCTGCTTCGACTTGCTCTCCAGCACGGATCAATTGTGAGAAATTCGCATATGGATGCGAGATGAGATACCCGGATATGCCTGGATATGTTGAATGAACAATCATGGAGATTTGTTCTTCGTCGTCGATAGGCGTTCACATTCTTGCTGCCATAGCTCGCCAACGCCCCACGTAGGCTGATAGTGTCTCATCACTCTTTTGCCTGAGAGCCGCAAGGTCGGCTCTTCTGGGTGTCATGTTGAGATTGTATGCGAATCTGTCGACGAAAGCCTGGGAAAGTTGTTCCCATGTCCTGATGCGGTGGCAGTCCAATGAAGTGTACCAATCTAGGGCATCGCCCTTCAGAGACTTTTGGAACAAACGTATGAGGGCCCCTTCATTTCCTGAGATTGCACTTAATTCTCCACAGAAGGCCTTGAGATGTGCTGTGGGACAACCGCTGCCATCGTATCTTTTGAATTTTGGAACATCAAAGTTTTGAGGTACCTGAGCATCTGGGAAAGGACACAAGTCTCTGAACTTGGTCGAAGGTAGATCAATTCCTTGTTGTCGCTGAAGCTGATTTTGCAAGATCTGGAACTGCTCCCGCAACTCGTCCAGTCCTGAGTGATCTGTTCGAGCGACTGGTGCTCTTGGAGTAAGGCACGTTCTTCTTCGGCATAGTGGTCGATGTCTTCGACCCTATGGGCTTGCTGAAAAGCAACCGCAGGTTGCTGAAATTGGTTTGATGACTGAACTGGATTCTGATGAACTTGTGCTTGAAATGATGGTAACTGAACTGGAGACTGTACTGAAGGTTGAACTGGAACTTGCTGGAAATTAACTGGAGATTGCTGAACTGAAGATTGCTGAAAATTAACTGGAATCCCATCGGCGGGGATGTGCTGGAATTGAAAAGTGCTCCTGTTTGCAGGAGGCTGAGATGCTGGGAAGTGACCCCCTTGTTGGGTATTCGCCACTGTCGGCTGGTTGATGTGGGCTTGACACTGACCCCCGTTGTGGGCATTCGCCAGTGCTGTCCCTGTTGCTGGAAATTGAATTGAAATCCCATCGGCGGGGGATGTGCTGAAATTGAAAAGGTGTCCCATCGGCGGGGACATGCTGAGATCTACTGAGATTGTTGTTTGCAAGATTGACTGGAAGCTGACTGGATGTTCCTGCAACGGAAGTGCTCTGAGATGGCCTTATCGTCGCAGGAAGATATTGAGAAGGATGCCCCATAGCGAAGGGCTGAGATGGCTGCTGTCGGTAGTCTTGGGCAGACTCCGATGGTTTGCGCTTGATTTGAACTGGAGGCCGAAGGACCCGGCATGGTTGCTGAGACTGCTGAACTGGGCCAACTTAATTGTTGGCTGCTGCGGTGGCTTGTGCTTGCATGAATTGCAAGAGCATTTCTTGCATTGCTCTCACTCCTTGTGCAAATTCTTGTATGATTGGCGTATTATCAATGGGCTGTTGCGCTGGAGGTTGCGCTTCGGTCATCTCAAGAGCAGGAAGGAGATGAGTTTCTTTTCATGGTCGGACATGGCTTGCTGAGCCCGAGTGCGGATTATACTGCGGTAGGGAAGTTGTCTCCGCGTACGTTGAGCCCGAGGAGGCGCAATGGTGAGGACTGTACTCTACTCTTTTTGGGTTTTGGGATTTTCTTTTCTTTTTTTGGTTTTTTTTTGGTAGAATGCTATGCAGATGAGATTGTATGAGGATTAGTGATTTTCAAGTACGGGAAGGATTCTGTTTTTCAAGTCGGATCATGACTAGTGGGACTAGCTTTTTCCCAGTGGAGTCGCCATTCTGTGGACCCTCGCCGATTTTCCGCGCTCCCACACGACGTCGTTCTCCCTTCCCCTTTCCTTTCGGAAAAGAAGGAGATGAGGATGCGTGAGTGCGAAATCGCCGTTTGTGCCACTGGCTTGCCTCGTTCTCGAGGGCTTTGTTTGGTTGTCGTGTTAAGCTGGATATGTTTAAGTGAGTTTATATAAGACCAGAGTCGCCACTAGCCAGTTACTTCGAATCTACAGTCGGCTAGACCCCGTAGAAACGTTAGAGAAGGGAATCCGAAGATTCCTTCCTCTAAAATGACTCCTATTGATCTGCGGTCAGAGGTTCAAGGTAAGGGATCACGGTTACAGGGTGGGAAGAGGTTAAGCACCCCACACACTGCTCGTACCGAAGTATGGTCTCTACTTCACAGAATCGATCGAATACTTGAAAGTCTAGTTTAATCCTCGTATATTCTCATGGATGACATGATGCATGAATGCAGGTCTGAACAGTAAGAGTTTCTGATGGGCAGGTTCCAACAACGGGCAAGCCCAGAGCGTACGCTCGAACTGACAGGTGCTTTATGCGAGATGATGCATGCTGTGTGCTTGAATATTCAAAGTGCTTATAGTGATATGTACGTGAATGCATGTCTGAACAGTAAGAGTTTCTGATGGCAGGTTCCAACAACGGGCAAGCCCAGAGCATACGCTCGAACTGACAGGTGC
>PVNU02002386.1:0-41536 GCA_003013855.2 Liriodendron chinense
TCTAGAAAAAAAAGAGAAGAGAGGGAAGGATGATACCTGAGAGGAAGAGCTAGGTTAGAAGCTTCTTACAAGAAAGAAAAAAACAAAGTGGCATGAAATAAAAATAAAACTTTAACCTATAAAACAATGAAAAATTAGAATTTATCCTAACTAGAAACAAAACCTAAACCTAAACCTAAAAGTATTCAAACCGGCACCTTTCCGGCAACAACTTCAAAAACTTGTCCACAACCCATGTGTAGGGTCGCGATATAGTAATAATCTTGATGAGATCGAGGTCGATCCACAGGAAGAATAAGTTCAAATACTTAAAGGCGAAACTAAGATCTAGAACTAAGCGAAACTAAACTAAACTAAATTGAAATTGAATAATGAAAGATAAATTTACTTTAAAGAGAAAATCAATAAAAATAAACACTAGAGCACCAAAGATCCACTTTTAGTTATTAACAATGTCCAATTCACTTGATTCAATTAGATAACACAATTGGAATCGAAGTTCTATCCTATCCAGCCAGATTATAATAAACAAGACATATTAGAATTTCAATTGATATGATTTCCACATGAATCACCAAGTTAATGATAACAGGAAATTCAAAGCATCTATCGTGCTCGTAGTTTACGATAGATCAATGAATTTTATAGATCAATCCCTTACAAAAAGATTAAGAAAATAATTTTAGCCTTCTTAAGCATCCAATGTACTTAGAGTCGATAATGGATCAAAGTAAACTAAAACTATCTCTTTATTCAAACAAAAAACCAATGAATTGTTCATCATGAAAACCAAAATTTGAATATAATGAAATAGAATATCATAAATAAACTAGAAGTATTACCTCCTACCCTAAGTAAGAAATTAGCCTAGCATGGCTAACTAAAAAATAAAGAAAAAAAATTAAAAACAAACAAAAGAAGAAGAAGGACGCTGAATGAGAGCTTTCTCCTTTGCTCCCTTTCTGTTTTCTTGCTTGGATTTTCTTAAAAAATGAGTCTAGAAGTCCTTAAATAAGCCTTAGAACCGTCCTTGCATCGCATTAAGAAGTCCTAATCAAAATTGAAAACAAACTCTAATTTTGCACAAAAAATCGCGTAGAATTTTCGCACCGGCGTCGGGTGATCGACTTTTGGCCTCGAGTGCCCGAACTTGCACAAAATTGTCCAGCAAGAAAAATAATTTTTCGTCCAAATTTTGGGCGCTTGAAATTGTGACTATCGGGCGCCCAAACGCCATAACAGTAGTTTAGTTACTCCGTAGGGTCATTTCTTGTGTTTTTTGGATTTTGGATTCCTGGGCTTGGAGTTTTGCACTATGATTTTTCTAGCTAATTCAAGTCTTTTAACTTGATTTCTTCAAGGTTTTTTCTTCACTTTTCAAACTTTTTTCTTTTAGGATTTAAATCATATCTATTGGCTTGAATTTTATCGAACCTCTCTCAAATTACCTATAACATAAAAACAAACTTAATTAATTCGAATTAACTATGAATTGCAAGGAGAAGCAATGTGAATTAGGGAAAATATGTAATATGTAGGCACTCAATAGTATCTCCATACCTACAAGGTTATTCTAAACTTTTGATCTGATTTTAGCATTGTTGTCATCTTATAAGTATGTAGGCAGCTCTCCCATTGTTTACGGAGAATCCTGTAAAAAGCATAAATAATCATTTTGTCATTCTTCAGAACTCTTTCTTATAACTCCCAAATCAAGCAGTTGTGCTTTCTTTTACTACTATCAAACTCAACACACCAACTTAACTTGTCTTATCATTTAGGTGAACGCAAATCATAACGCGTGGTCATTTCTTTCTAAAACATTTATGTTGAAGAAATGTACATAGAAATGTACATTATTGAAACCTTCTAAATCTGATCATGATGCTTACATGCCATCCAAATTATTGATGGGGATATTACCACTTAGATAAACTGTTTGGGCTAGTCATTCCTTTTTTTAATCAACTTGTATTGTTATGAAACTTGTGCATATATGCATAGAAAAGGGACATTCACATAGTTTTCCTTTTTGAAGTTGTATTGGACTCTATAAAACTAATCTCTGGAATCATCTATAAAGGTAGGCAGAAAAGACAACTAATTTCTAGAATCATCTATAGAGGTAAGCAGAAATCACAGAGTTTTCCTTATTAATGTACTTTAGGAAAATAATTAATAATTTAGTTGTATAGTAAGAGAAATGGTCTAGTGAGCTTTATTATGGAACCTTTCCATCCTAATTGGATTTGAGCATATTAGTGTCCAAACCACCAATCTTGACCATCCAATTAGGTCCAGTCCATGCTTTGCATTCTAACTTGAAATATCATATTGATTAGATGATCCAAACCATAAATTTGTATATTTGTTGTATATCCATGCCTTCTATTTGTTTTTTCAGCTCATTCTAGGGTATGGTCTAAAAAAATGGAGCATATCTAAATCTCAGGTGGACCACACCATAGCAAGTGGTGGTGATTAAAATGCCAACCATTAAAAAAATTCCTATAGCCCACCGTAATGTTTATTTGCCATCCAACTTGTTGATCAGGTCATAAAGATATGGATGAATGGAAAACACAAATATTAGCTTGGTCCCACCTTTCATGGCACACAAGAAGTTTATTCTGGTGGGCATTCAATCACCACAATTTCCTATGATGTGACTCACCTATGATTTGGTTATGTTTCAAAATTTTGTTCCATGCCCTAAAATGAGTAGAAAAAATGAAAGAACAACATGGATATGAACTATAGTGACTTGATCTTATCATGATGATAAGTATGTTGGCCGATGTAGTTTATCTCTTTTCCCCAGCTGGTGGAGTTGATGATGAAATTTCTTTGGATGGGCTTCCTGGGTTTTCAGTTGACGATACAAAGACGGTTACTGGATGTAATCGGAATCGACAGTCGAAAACCCCAAAGGAACCTCTGGGAAAATTTCATCGTCGACTCTCCCTACACCATTTGAACTCGTATGGAAAAAAAGAGATGAAATATAGTGGCCTAATCTTACAATAACAATAAGTATGTAGGCAGCTTTTTCATTGTTTATGGAGAGTCCGATAAAAAAAATAAACAACTTATTTTCTTTCTCTTTTTTTTTTTTTTTTTTTTTTTTTCTCCTCTCCCTCTTTTCTTACTAGAGATGGAATGTATAGGTGACCTATATTTATTCATATGTCGATGACCTACATCTTATTAATGTAAAGAGAGATAAACCATAGTGACTTGATCTTATCACGATGATAAGTATATAGGTAACTCTTCCAATGTAGTTCATCTCTTTTCTTAGATGGAATAGGCAAAACTACAATTGACAGTTAATGGTTCTCCAAAGAGTTCATACGCGAGCTCTCATCAAGCTTGTAGTGAAATAGGACGGAGAATCATTCACAGTTGAATGCAATTTAATTTGTGCTTTTGTTTAGGAAAAAGATATGAAATACATTTACCTGATTTTATTATGATGATAAGTATGTAAGCAGTTCTCCCATTGTTTATGGAGAGTCTTCTAAAAAAATATAAAAAAAACATTTTTTTATCTTTCACCATAACGCTTCCTATCAAGCATTTATTATTTTATTTTTTTTTCAACCACAACACATTGACCTAACCTGTCTTATCTTTTAGGTGAATGTAAATTATATCGCGTGGTCTAGTTGATTCAAGATTTAAGATTAGACTCAATTACCAAGTGATGGACAAGCGTTGGATGAAAAAATTGAGGTGAACTCAGCTATTTATGATCCTCTTGATGAACCGCATTTTTTTAATGTATATTTTATTGCACAAACACAATTTGACGAATTTAATGAAAATTTCTAATATTTATTCATGATTTTATAATATACACTATGAAAAATAGGAAAGCTCAAAAATTTCGCCAGATAGACTGTATTTGCAATTGGATAAGATGTATGGTATTAACATCCAAAACCTCTACCAATCCCGGGCGAAAGTTTTACAAATGTCCTTTGTAGATAAAATTGTTGGAGTTTTTAAAAAGTAGAATAAATATAAGATATTTGAATTTTTTTATGCTTAATGGCGAAAGTTGTGTGTTAAATGAATACAAAATTGTAGTTGGTTTTGTTTTTGTAATGGGTACGATCTGAACTAGCATGACGCGAAAGATGAAGTTGAGGAATTCAAAAGATAACTGAAAGTTAAGGAGCATAACATGCCGAAGAAAGAACCAGAGATTGTGAAGAAAGAATTGGAAGTTACCAAACAAAAATGAATTTACTTTGGATTATAAGGGAATTAAAACAACGACTATATAGTTCGTCAATTTCAACCGATGTTAACAGCAACGTCAACGTGAATGTAAACAAACGAGGCTCGTAGTTATCGGAGCAATTAGTTTTTATATTTTGAATGATACAACAGCTACCACCTGACAGATGTTGTATTTCTTTTTATACAAAATATTATAGCGTCAGATTTTACATTCCACCACTATAAGTGTCATACCAGTGGATGCATCCGCAGCTAATACGATGCCGTTGTAGTATCTTCTAGCGGTGGATATTTTCGCTGCTACATATCGTTCACACGCCTTTATATCACGATAATCAGTGGTGGATGTATTCGCCACTAAAAGATTTTTTTCGACGGCGGAAGGTAAGGATAGCCGATTTATGTTAAAGACATATAGAGGCGGAATTGCGGCGGATATAACTGCCACTAAAGTTATTCTACAATGGTAGGCGCGGATCATCGTTGTATGTTAATGACATATAGTGGTGGAAAATTTCGCCACAAGAACCATGTAACATCGCCGGGTAACATAGCCGTCGTTATACATTTACCTACAGAGTATCCAATGGTAGATATGTGATCCGCCACTTATTCGCCACTAAACATTATAGCAGCGGATTTTCATATATACAACAGCGGAATTTTTTGTCACTATAGGCAACTATTGTTACAGTGATAACCATGTGGATTCAAAGTTTTGTATACTTGAGGCAGATGGTGATCTTCCTTCTCACATCCTTCCCTGCATCACAACCTTATTGCGCAACCACACTAATATATGAGGCAAGGGAATGAGGTAAGATATGTATGTTATGTGAAGCCCATCTATTCTATGTATGCCTTATCTTTCTGCATGTGGTGTTTGGAGTGGGCCACCAGGTATCGTCTTTGGGCTCCCTGAGCCAATCATGTCGTGTCACTTGGTCCATATTAATAATAATTGCCACGCTGTCCACTTGCGCACCCAACGCAATCCATTTATAAAAATAAAAAAAAAACTCCAAAATTTGCCCTTTCTACCGTGGGTCTCAAGAGATACCAATTGAGTCCAGCGACCTGTTGGACAAACCCATCCAACATAAAACCCTATATGGGCCCATCGACATCCACTCCGTACATTAGTTTCTATAGCCCATGATAGGATGTGGTCCAAAAAGTATTCCAACCAGTATGAAGGGAAAACACACGTCATCCTGATCCAAGATTTTTGGAACCCAAGTGTTCAATACCCACTGTTTTTTATGGTGTGGCCCACTTGAATTTTGTATTTGCCTCATTTTTTCAATACATCCTAACATGAGCTGGATAAACTGATGTAGGGAGCGGATGTCAGATGACATTATAGTAGGACTTGCCTCAACTCATGTTAGTCCCTATGCCCAAAAATCAGCTCCATCCATAATTTAGGTGGGCCACATGATTGTAAACAATGTACATGAAAATCCTCACCCTCCAAACTAGTTTACTTGGCGTGGGCCATTTGAATTATGGATGGGCCTAAATTTTAGCATGGCGTCTAATATTTGGACATATTTCATATAATCATCCCAGTGAGCCCTATAAAAATCAAGAGTGCATGCCTCTAACCTTAATTGTTTCCTTTCATGTGGCCCACATAATTAAATCACAGGTCAACCTAATTGTTTTGCCCTAGACCTAATGTGGGAGTACACTAATGGTGGGAGTGTATCTCCAGTACAGATCAAGGTTGACTTGTAATGAAACAAGGGTGTCTCTTAAAATTTCTTTTTAAGTTTCTATTTTTCTCTAATAGTTTTTTTTTTTTAATGGCCAGCCATGATGGGTATGTGAAATCTGCTTTGACCATTGGATACAATTTAGACTCGGGCAAAAAAAAAAAAAAAAAAAAAAAAAAAAAAAAAAATCAAGTTGACGCGTTATTTAGATGGGCCACTCCAATGGAAATAGAAGTCCACTCTTGATTTTTACAAAGCTCAATCAAAATGATTATATGAAATCCATTCAAACATCAATCCCATCCCTGATTCAGGTGGGCCAAAGGAAATAGTTTGGAGGGTTGAGGATTGACCTGTACACTATTTCCAATTATGTACTCCACCCGAATCACGAATGGGAATGATTTTTGGGCTCTAAGGGCGTGTTTGCCGCACGGGATTTGGTGGGATTCAATGGGATTGAATGGTAAAAATCACTTTTTCAAATCCACCCCTTGTTTGGTTGTGATTTTTGTTGGTGATGGATTACGCTTTGGAAACTACGTCGGGATTCTCACAATCCCACCCATCGTGGGAGCAAATCTTGAAAGGGAGAAGAAATCGGAAGCAAATTATATAACGGTGCATCACCAAGCTCTATGGTCACCACTATGATATATGTATTATATCCATACCGTCCATCCGTCTATCGAGATCATATTAGGCCATGAGCCCAAAAATGACACCAATCCAAAGCTTACGTGGACCAAAAGTAGTAAGGACAATGGCTACTACCGTTGAAACCCTCCCAAGGCCCATCATGATGGTTATTTGTCATCAAAGTTGTTCATTAGATCACACATACATAGATGAAGGTAGGAAAACAAATATCATATTGATCCAAAACTTCTATAGCCCTCAAGAAGTTTTCAATGGTAGACGGTTAAAACTCCACTGCTTTATGATGTGTGGTCAATTTGACATTCAAATATGCCTCATTTTTGGCCCATGCCCTAAAATGATCTCGTAAAATAGATAGACGGTGTGGATATAATACATACATTGTTGTGGGCCCCACAAAATTGGTGATGTAAACATAGTGTCTTCATCCCAACTGGTATCTCATCCACGCCTCCTCCACCTGCCGCTGGTGGGTTTTCACTGTTGCTAGCCAAACATGGCATGTCGTAGAATGGGATGGGATGAAAATTTTTAATCGCACGACAACCCCTGACAGCATGTAATGATTACTTTCAAGCAATCCCACTCCTGTTTAATCCCACCTAATCCCGTGCGGCAAACACGCCCTTAGTGTAACATAAGGTGACACACCTAGTAGTCGGGACGGATTTTACATAAACATCACAGTGGGGCCCACCACACCCTAACTTCTTTTACTAAATCTAACATAAGATACTCCTATATATGATAATTACTTACCTTATCATATTAACTTATTTGAAAACTTTTGAAAAAAGGTATCAAAATGTAAATTTTATATTAAGTAGGTAGATTTTTGTAAAATTTCCTTTATATATATATATATATATATATATATATATATATATATATATATATATATATAATGTGAAGTCATTCCCGTGAAAGGAACGTGTTAGGAGCATCCTCCATTAGTCGAACGAAGACCGCTTTAGAACAAGTCAGTCAATAAAAAGTAAAGAAAATTAAAGAAGAGGCCAATTGGCATGATAAAGACTCGCCAGACGTATTTGATACTCTCTGGCAGAGTGTGATGGTTGATACGCAGAGTTGTACGCGTCATGTTCAATAAATTAAAACCGTCCAAAATGAGGGACCCTTTTCAGATGGGTCATCACCCGCAACTTAAATTCATTGAATGATCCTATATTCTGGCTACTTTGGGCATTTGTATGTTAAAATTGGGCCATTTATTCCTTTTTTTCATTTTAACCGTCCATTAAAAACCCACTAATCTACAGTGCGATTTTAGGTTTGTGGTCCATTTTAACTTGAGGCCCACTATTTGGATGGTCTTTGTCTAATCTCTCTCTATAGCTCATGTGCAATTTATTAGTGCATGCATATAGAGTATAAACGATGCACTCTGCCAGAGTATAAAAAAAATCAAAGTTCCTCACAACCGTCCATGCCCAAAGTCTTCTTTTTTCATTAAAGATGACTGATATAATCCTCGACCTGAGGACCACCGAGGACAGTTTACTCGTTTATTCGATTTCGTTCAAGTGTGTCCCACGTGTCACGTACGTTGGAAAATATGGTAATTAATTACCACGCGGTCGGGCTACTTAGGGACCACCATGAGGTATAACTGTCATCCACCCGTCCATCAGATGTGCACCTCCACGGTAGACACAGATCCCAAAATCCAGCTTGATCCATAACTCAGATTGGCCACATCATGTGAATATATGGGTTTTGGGAGTGATTTTACATTTCTCCTTGTGATGTGTCCCACATGAGTCATGGATCGAAAAGATTCTTGAGATTTACGATGGAAAGAAAGAGGCATATCAGATGCATGGTTTGGATTATACAGAAATATAACAAGTGAGGCCCACAGCTCAAACATATGGAAAACTCTGGCTTAGTAACCCAGACCGTTGGTCTGTTGGGCCGCAATGTGAATGGACTGTGATCCAGAATTCTCCCAAAGTGAAGGATTCCACCCAATGATTTGAGCACTTATTCCATTGGAATATGGACATTGAGCTAGGGTCCCACTTGTAAACGGTGGAAATAATATGATTGGACAATCTAGACCTGTCATTTTATGGATAAACAAATGGGCCTTCCAAAATTCCACACGACCTGTGATCCGGCACGAAACCACATGAAAAAAATTAGTGTTCAGGCCTTATCATGTCGGGTCACTAAGGGTTGGCCCATCAAGACCCGTTAAGACAACTACTCAGGTCAGTATTTCACCTGCGAAACTCGTTTAACCCGTTAGCAATTATTTTTAGTTTAGTGGGAAATTTCTAAGAAGCTAAGACAGCCAATAAGAGTCTCTTTTTCTCCATCTTTCTGCCCATGGCCCCATATGATCATGCTCCAAAATCTCCATTGAATGGAGTCCCTTTCCCATCTCTATGTTCAAGAAAGTACGGCCCATTTATTTAATAGGTTAAATCAATTGGGTTATAAGTTATTTGTTAAATTAATGAATAGATTTACATTTCTAAATTTTGACCAATTAATTAATGGGTTGATTTGAATGAGGGTATTTTTAACATGACATGAATACAACCCGCCACAAACACGTTTAAAAATGAAACGACCATTGCCAGGCCTATAAACAACCAACGAGTCGAGTACGAGGAGAAATACGACAAGGGTAAATTCTGAAAAAGTTGGTCTCTAGTCCATGTCATCTCACAGAATAAAAGATTAGGACGTGGATTGCCTGGGCAGGAAGCTAGGTGGGCCCACCATGATATTTGTGAGAAATCCACCCTGTCCATCCGTTTTTCCCATATCATGTTAAGACATTGGCCCAAAAAGAAGGCAGATAAAAAACACAAGTGGGCTGTACGACAGGGAAAGGTGGGCAGAAAAATGCCACCCGTTGAAACCTTCTCAGGATCTATGATGTTTATATGCCATCCACACCGTTCATAAGGTCACCCCCACGAAGATGAACTGAAACACAAAAATATGATCCAAAATTTCTGTGGCCTTAGAAATGTTTCAGCGGCGGATGTTCAATCCTCGTTATTCCTGTCGTGCGGCCCACTTGAATTTTGGATCTGGTTTAGTTTTGGGACCACATCCTAATATTATCTGGAAAAACAGATGGACGTGCTGGATTTCTCACAAATATCATGATGGGTTCCTAACATCCTACCACACCACAGGAAGTTCAATCTGCGTTAGGAGATCAACGGACCAAGGGTGCAGACTGGTAAACCATGGGCCCCACTTGTCACATCCTAGAAGCACGTTTGTCATGTAATTCGTCTTTCTTTCCGGAGGAAAATCACTCGATCCGGGCCCCATTCGTGAGTTTCACGGGCACGGCTTCGGTGGATACCCGGTCCACCGAGGTGGGTGGATCCCTGACTGTGGATCCCTCCTTGATGTATGTTCCTTCAATCTACACCGTCAAGCTGTTTTGAAACTTCATTTTAGGCCATGATGCCAAAAATGTAGTAGATTCAAATCTCAGGTGGACCATAACACAGTAAACAGTGGTGATTGACCATTAAAAACTTCCTGTGAGCCACAATTGTTTTTGGATCAAACTGATATTAGTGTGGTCCTTTGTATTTTTGACTTTATCAACAGGTTGGATGTCAAATAATCATTCTGGTGGCCCCCAAGAAGTTTTTAATGGTGGGTATTCAATCACCACTGTTTGTGTGCTGTAGTCCATCTGAGATTTTCGTATGCTATGTTTTTTTTTATCAAGTCCTAAAATGAGCTTTCAAAATGGATGGACGGTGTAGATGTACGTAAAATACAAAGCTATGGGCCCAAGAGTCAGGCATTCACCGACCTCAGTGGATCCCGAGATCCACAGGAGCCGCGCCCGAATTTCACACGGGTTTTTTTTTTGTCATTTAGCTCCTTCTATAGTTCCAAACTACTCCAACCTCCTCTTAAAATATAAAATTATATATTGCGCCTTAACTTTAATATTACTTTCATTTTCCTGTAAACCTTGCAAAGCAATTATGTAACTTTTAATTTCTAATATACCTCCCTCTCTCTCTACATGGGCAACGAAGTCAATAGTACACGTGGCACAATTTTACACCATCCAAGCCTAGCATATTTTTGGCCAAACATCCGCACATGTACATTTAATCAGGCAATTGTAATTTTTTCTTTCTTTTGAGATGTCTGTTCATAAATGTGGTCCATACCAATCCATGATTTTGTAGGGGACATCCGTATAGTGGGTCCACCTAAACGAATGGACTCGCCTAAGGTTTTGGACAGTCAAGAAGACAATATATCATTGACCCATATATTTTTTCTATGACTCAACACTGGTTTGAAAATATTTTGGTCAGGTCTTACACGGTTTGGCTACTTTTCAACGAGGAAGTATAGCTCTGTTGGAAATTAAAGAAGGAAGCTGGATCCATTGTAAGGCTTTTTTTTTTTTTTTTTTTTTTTTACACAACACACACTCACACCCTGCCCACCCCACACCACATTACAAGGCTTTGTTGATTAAGCTTAACCTATAATGCAATACACAGGCCGAGTGCATGCAAATCGATTCATCCATCATGTGTGCCTCATAATGGCCTCCTTGCATCTTAATATCATGCCGGTTCTACACTTAAGTGTGCTAAACTATAGAATAACATGCCTAGCAACTCTAAAACCACACCAAGTTGCATGGCTTAGCTTGGAATGGCCTATTTTTAGTGTCTGAATTGATTGAATGCGATGCAGGGAAGGGCATGAAAAAATGAGAAGAAGATCACGGTCTTCCTCAAGTACGCAAAACCTTAAATCTAAGGTAATTTTTGAATACACAAAATAAAAAGAGAAAAATTTGAAATTGTATTAATAAATAATCCTCAAACTTTCCGATTACATATATAAATAACACTATAAAAAATGACATATTTGATTGTCCAGAACAGTCGATAATAGTAATATTCGACCGTTCGTTGAGTTGAAAAAAATCATCGAAAAATTGATGGTCGAAAACAGAATTCAATTGTCCATAACAGCCGGCAAATATTCAACTGTCTTTGACAGTCGACCAATTTTATATGTCGAATCCCTGTTAAGAGGGTGGGACTGTCCGAGGTGTGGCCTGCCTTCGATGTGGCCCGCTTTCCGATCAAGTTGACGCTTCTAGACATACATCGATATCCTCTATTCATCCCCGGACCGAATTTGCCAATGATCAATGATAAGTGGGCTAAATCAGCAGTTTGGTCAAAATAACCAACACTTAGTCAAAATTATAAATTTTGAAAATCCTTTTGAAAAAGCCGGAAACGGCCGAAACCAAGAGGAATCGGGCGGAATTTGACCGACCCCGAGAGGGAGACTTCTCTCCGCCATAACCTGATATACTATAATCATGCATTACAATGAGATTACCTGGTCTCAGGATCTTCGAGAACCCTAATTAAGCGGTCAGTAGGCCCACTACTTAGTCATTTTCAGCCTTGGAAAGTTCTCTGCCGGCTCAGAAATTGACTAACGCTAAGAAAATCGAAATGCGATCACATTGTGACCTTAAGATGTTCGATGGGATCGAACGGACCTTGATGGAAGTGAGACACGTTTTTAGGTTGAGGAAGAATCTAATCTCCTTTGGTGTACTTGAAGCATTGGGGTGCAAGCTCATCGATTTTGACCGGTTCTGTAAAATTTCAAAGGGGGCCCTTATAATTATGAAGGGACAGAGGCATGGTAACATTTACAGGATGATTGAGAGCACTTCAATAGGTGGAGCTGCAGCGACTGTACCGGATTCCACATTTGCACGTATGTGGCCTGCACGCTTAAGCCACATGAGCGAGCGGGGCATGAATGTACTTTTTGAATGATCTTTGATTTCTTCCTTTAAATCTGTAGACTTTAGTATATGTGAACATTGCATGTATGGGAAACAGTCTAGATTGTCATTTAATGGGGGGAAATATGTATGTAAAAGGGTGTTTGATTATATCCATTCCGACGTATGGGGGCCGTCGGCCGTTATTTTTGTTGGGGGGTCATCGTGGTTCGTGTTGTTTATCGATGACTATAGCAGAAAGGTTTGGGTTTATTTTCTGAAAAATAAATCTGATGTCTTCATGATCTTCAAGTATTAGAAAACGATGGTGGAGAATCAGTCAGGGCAGAAATTGAAAATTTGAGAACCAATAATGGAGGTGAGTTCACTTCCAGAGAATTTAACACGTATTGTAAAGAGGAAGGGATTATGAGGCACAACATAGTGTGCCACATACCAGAGTAGAATGGTGTGGCAAAGCGGATGAATCGGACTCTCTTGGAGAGAGCTCGATCCATGATCAATAATGCTAGGTTGGGCAAAGAGCTATGGACTAAGGCCGTTCACATGGCTTGTTACTTGATAAACCAGTCACCCTCTATGAAAATTAAATATAAAATCCCTGAGGAAGTGTGGAGTGGTCGTACGCTAGACTACTCAAGTTTGTTGGTCTTTGGTTGTGAGGCTTACTCTTATGCACCATCAGTTGAGAGAGATAAACTAGACCATAGGGCTAGAAAAGGGATCTTTGTGGGCTATAGTGATGGTGTGAAGGGATATCGAATATATGACCCTGTCACACGGAAGATCACCCTGAGCCATGATGTCAAGTTTGATAAGGGTTTTTTGTTTCGTAAGGATACTACAAATGATCTAGAAACATCAGAATAAGTTGATACTCATGAGGACAGAGCTAAGACACGGGTCGATACTGAGGCGCAGACAGAGGTATAAGATCAGGTGGAGCAGCCACCTGTGCGAAGAAATCCACCAAGGGATCGCAGGTTACCGGCAAGGTACAGGATGACTCGAACGTTGCATTCGTTTTCATTACAGATGAGGGGGATCCGTCTAACTTTGAGGAAGCACTACAGGATATAGATGCTGAAAGTAGAAGACGACAATGCAAGACGAGATGGACTCATTGTACAAGAATGAGACCTAAGAGCTTCCAGTGGGCGGAAAAGCGATAGGGTGTAAGTGGATTTTTCGAAAGAAACAAGATAGATACAAGGTAAAGTTGGTAGCAAAAGGGTATGTTCAGCGTGAAGGTGTGGACTTCAGTGAGATTTTTACACCACTTGTGAAGTAAGTATCTATCAGGTTCATGTTGGTCTAGTTGCCCAATATGACCTCGAGCTAGAACATATGGATGTGAAGACTGCTTTCCTGCATGGAGAATTGGAAGAGCAGATATATATGGTGTAACCAGAAGGTTATACAGTGCAAGGGGCCGAGAATAAAGTTTGTAGGCTGAGGAGATCGTTGTACGGTCTCAAACAGTCGCCTAAGCAGCGGTACAAGAAATTTGATTCCTTCATGATGATTCAGGGGTTTTTCAGGAGCGAGTACGATCATTGTGTTTATTTCAAGACACTGAATGATGAGAAGTTTCTCATACTGGTGTTGTACGTCGATGACATGCCTATTGCCAGTCATAGCATGTTTGACATCAATGTGTTGGAGATTCAGCTTTCAGGGACATTTGAGATGAAAGATCTGTGGGCTGCAAAGAGGGTTCTTGGCATAGATATTCATAGAGATAGGAAAATGAGCAGGTCCTGGTTATCTCAGGAAGAATATATATCTTGAGAAGGTATTGAAAAAGTATGAGATGGACAAGTCCAAACTGGTTAGCGTTCCCCACGCATCTCACTTCAAGCTTTCTTCTGAACATTGTCCCAAAACAGATGAAGAAAAGCATGTTATGTCTCATGTGCCCTATTCAAGTGCTGTGGGCAGTTTAATGTATGCCATGGTTTGTACAAGATCAGATATTTCACAAGCTATGGGTGTTGTTAGCCAATTCATGTCTAACCTGGGCAAATAACATTGGGAAGATGTGAAATGGCTACTTCGATATATTCGGGGTATGCAGGACTACGTTTTGACGTTTGAAAAGTCCAATGACAAGTTGGTTGGTTACGTCGATTCTGACTACGCAGGTAGTGTGGACAGTAGGAGATCGACTTTAGGGTACTCATTTGTATTAGCGGGTGGAGCGATTAGTTGGATGTCTAAGCTTCAGTCTGTGGTGGCTCTTTCCACTACTGAAGCTGAGTATATGGCAATGACAGAGGCTTTCAAGGAAGCTCTTTGATTGAAAGGAATGATGAATTAGTTAGGGCTTTAGCAGGAAGCCATGCGGTTAATTGTGATAGCTTAAGTGCTACAAAATTGGCTAAAAATTCTGTTTATCACCCACGTACTAAACACATTGATGTGCGTTATCATTTTATTCGACAGATGCTTGAGGAAGGAGATGTGACTCTAGACAAGATTCACACTAGCGTGAATCCGGAGGATATACTGACCAAGGTGGTCCCTACAGAGAAGTTCAAGTTCTGCGTAACTTCTTTGAGATTGGCAAAGGCTTAATGAAGATGCAATGATGCATGAGAAGCGGCGACTATGATTGATGATGAGCTAATTTGAAGAGTAGAAAAGATGGTTCGATGTATTGAAGCCTCGATGTAGTTTGTTGGAGATCCTTCAATAAGTTGAATCCACCGACCGGTCGCACTACCGGTCGGCCAATGGACAATTTGGGTTGAAACTCCCTGGACATATTTTCACGTTTTGAGATTGGTCACCCGACCGGTCACAGAGTGCTCAAACCGGTCTGGGGACAGGTCTGAGTTGAGGCAGTAGCTTGAAAGATTTTGGTGAAAACTCTCTAGACTGTTTGAGGTATCCTAATTAGACGAATAATCCGTAAAAATATCCTTTAGAAAAATATTGATAAAATCGAGTAACTCTTTGGCCCGACCTGAAGAAACTAAGTTAGTTACATCTAACTGCAATAACTTCTTAAGGGTCGAGCGTGCTTCAGCTACGGAGGGCGATGAAGATGAAGACATGACCGAAACTTGATGATATTGCATGGGGTAATATTTCATTGTCAATTGAAGACGTTTATTGGAAACTCTACCAAACTAACTAAATCAGTCACCCATCCAATATTAAATATATTGGAATGCTTTCATATTCCTATTTAATTAATGCCCACGTAGAAATTTCGATAGCATCTTCCTATATCTTTTTAAATATGTTGATCTTACATTTAAATCCCATGTTAAGTATCCACATATTTGACATGAGAAATAAATATAAAATATATATACGGAGAGAAATGAAGAGTTTACGTATGGAATAAGAATATGTATTTAAATAATGAAAATAAAAGTAATACAATATATCCAACCTTAAACTATCTAATGGGACAATTTGATGATTTCTATGCCTAAAAAAACACATTATATTTATTCTTGGCAACATAGAAGTTCTCAAATGGGCAACTGATTATCTTACACTTGAAGAAATCCAAACATGTAACCAAACACGTGTATTGGACGCATCCAATATAATACATTCATCCACAATAAACATTTAAAGGATAATTAACATAAATGACAGTTAACATTGATGAATAGTACACTTAAAGGAAATAAATGATCAAGTTTATACCAATTAACACATTTCTATCATACACCAACTTATAACTTAACCTATTGAGAATCGTCATGCACTGTAATGTCTTGCAACAGAGCGGGATATGAGGAGTTACAAGTTGGACCATGTAATAGTATGCTTAGGTAAAGGGAAATACTCTAGACAAGATCTAATAAGTTATAAGTAAGCTACTCCATTCAAATTCAAATTAACAAAGCTGATTTTAATTAAAATAATATAAAGTACAATAAAATCTATAGCATGTAAGATTACATCAATTTACCTTTAAATACTAAATAGATATTAAGCAATACTTAACATAAAGTTACATCTCGAAGTTATATCTATAAGCATGATATAATTTTTAAGTATAACAAAGTCTACAATATTAAAGTCACCTTTAAATATCAAATAATTATTCAGTAAAGCATGATAAAGTCTATAAGTTATTTATTGTACAAATACAATTTTAAGTTACATCTTAACGTTTATTATTTATACACTAACACTAATACTAGTTACAAGTTACAACTTAATTATACTAAAATAAGTTACAACTTAGTTACACTAACATTAAGTTACATTCAATAATATAGACACACAACTTAGAGTTTATTTGGATGCTTGTAAGTTGACTAAAATGTATTTTTTTTATACACCTATAAGTTACAAGGTATATTCAATGATATAGTTACAGTAGTTACTAAATGTTTAATTTACAATATTTCTTGTGGTGTGGTTCACTTGAACTTTGGATATGCTTCATTTTTGTATCAAGTCCTAAAATTATAAATCACAGTGGCATAGCCCACTAACTACATTACACATCAGACTCGCACATAAATAAATAAATTAATCAAATAAAATAAAATTAAAAAAATTACCTAGAAGGGACATAAACTAGGCTGTATGTTGGGGGCGGCGCTACCCAGCGTGATGTCGGTGCAGCTGAGAGAGAGAAGAGGGGCTACCAGGTAGGCTGGAGAGAGAGAGAGAGAGAGAGAGAGAGAGAGAGAGAGAGAGAGAAGAGGAGGATGGGAGAGGGAGATAGAGAGGAAGGGAGATAGAGAGAGGCGTACTGCGAGAGAGAGAGAGAGAGAGAGAGAGAGAGAGAGAGAGATTTGAGGGATTTCTTATGTAAATTCCCAAATTTTCAAAATTCGATTGTCTAGGACGCTGGAGAGAAAAAGTTATGTTTATGACGGTCTTGGACACTCGACTAGGCAGTCAATTTCAGCATCGACACATTCTACAAATAGTCAACTGTTATGGATAGTCGAATCTGTTGGTCGAATATCGTTGTTTTTCACATAGTGAAAAAACAAAACCCTAATTAGGAGTCCTAATTCAATTAAAATAAAATTTGCAAGAAATAATAAATTTGGCCAAAAATAAAAAGTTCTAAATTAATCATGCTGGATGATTCCTAACATGATTTCAAAAGGAACATATATACTAAACTCTAAAACGAAGGAAATACGTTGAAATTAAAAATTACTAAAAGTATAAACTTTTTCTTAAATCACAATTTTGAACAGGAGGTAGTGTTTCCTCGTGAAATGGACTGACATGACCTGTTATAGGGGTTAATTGACCCCGAATGGCCTATTACATTAAAGATTGATAGGACAATACCTAGATAAAAAGTTATGCCTATTTTATGGTTCAGACTTCGAACAAAAATTTCTCCCTACCTTGAGTGAATTTTTTCGATCTAGACATGATTGAGGCCTAATTACGCCATTCGCAACGTAGAATTGGGCCGAGATTTGATGGACTACTTCCGCTTTTATTCAAACTTCTTTTGGTCCAATTGTACTAAGAATGCATCCGTAACCCGCTCTACATCATAATGGCAAACAAAAGCTCATATACAATTTTGAAGGTTTTTAATAGTGAGTATATACCCATCCAAATAGTCCCTATGGTGTTGCCTGCAAGAGTTTTGAATTAGCCTAATTTTTGGGTAAGAAGGAAAATATGAGACGCCACTTCTCATGCATATATTGGATGTTACACACACACACACACACACACACACACACACACACACACACACACACATATATATATATATATATATATATATATATATATATATATATATATATATGAGTTAGAGAGAGCATCTCCACATTACACAAGTTGGGGTGATACATCGATCCAGGTTGTCCATCTGGTGGGCACTAATATTGATGATTTATGTTTCTAAAATCACACCCAATAAACAATTCAATATTTTAATGTTAGTTTTTTTTTTTAAAATAGTAAAATTTAATACTATTAATTGGACGGCTTTAATCATCTGATCTGTTTATTTTGTATCATTTCCATCCACACTAGGGCCGATGAGATCGATGGTCCCAATTTATTAGATATATTGCCAAATGTATCATGAACCAATGGGTTTTGAAAAGTCCATTGCCGACTTTGTATAAAAAGTGGAGGTCAAAGTATCAATGTTCAGTTAAGGACTTATAAATAATTTTATAATTGACAGGGAGGGAGCTAAGGGTGTTTTTAAGGATGTACAAGGTGATCAGTGTAAAAGTTCTATTTTATTTTGTACGGTTGTAATAAGTAGGGCCTACTAGTTTAAGGTTGTGGAGGTGAGTGTGGTTAGATCTTGGTCATTTTGATTATGATAGGTTTGAAAAGTAGGGTAGCTAAGCTGGAAACACTATTCTTTAATTCGGTTGGTGGAATTGAAAAGATCTCTGCCGTACAGGTAGCCAGGCAAGGGACGCTGGATGATCGGAACTGTCCATCTTCTCAGTGCTTCTGTGGATGGACGGTAATCCAATTACGCGGATTTGATAAATTTAATGTGAGCCGTTAAATGTTTGCTCTTCAAAGATCCACATTCGTCTTTTAATATCATTGGTCACGACCATTCATCATGAGTTAAGATAGCAGTTCATCCAGAAAGCTCCAAGAAGATGAATGGTACTGATCCTCCATTCATTTCTTCGTAGCCAAAAACTCCGGTCCATACCGGATTGATCTGGACCATCTAAATCACCGACCGTCCTGTTAATGGATTATAGACATCCAATCACACAGATAAGATGATCCTGTCCATAAGATTGGTGGACACCAAATACACGGTGAGAAACAAACAACTAGTTTTTGAAAAGTGTGACGTTCGTGCCTTTCCCCATCGTACACTCGGGGCATGATTTTGACGGTCTAACAGGAACAGTACATACATTCACGAGTACGGTGGAAGCGCGCCCGAGTATGATCCATGACACACCCTCGAGCATTGTAGAAGTCTTCCATTCAAGTAAAGTGAATGTCCTTTGCAACTGCATATGCACGTGACTAACTCAAGCGCCTTGTACATTTTTAGTTAGTAGAAAAAGTAGAGATGCGAACCGTTCTTGATGTGGGACCCCTGATTATAGAATATATTTCCTAAAATAAGGCCAGTAAGATAATCAGGTGGTCCATTCTTATGTAAATATAACAAAATTTAATTTCAATACATTTATAACCCATATGCTGTAATTGAAGATTAAAATTTCATTTTCTACTCAATAGGATGTGGGCCCAGTTTATGAACGTCATAGATCTCCAAAATGATTCCACTCTGCCACCTTATGTGCACTTTGTGCATGGCACATGTAAATTCATGGATGGAAATGGAATTAGTCAGTCTGCTGGACTTCCCCGCAACATACGCCACATATTTCAAGGACATTTCTACCCATAACAGAACCCCCCTGCCCACTAGAGGACCTCTATCTTCGAATATCCACGAAAGCCGACCCGTATTCTCGTTGGAAGGTGGGACCCACAAAGACCGCGGTAAGCGCATTCCTCAGTATGGACGCAAAGCGTCCTTACGACTGTGGAGGGGCCCACCGTGATGTATCTGTTTATCCACGCCGTCCAACCATTTTATAAGATCATTTTAAGGCATGAATCCAAAAAAGAGGCAGATCCAACGCTCAGGTGGGCCACACCAAATAGTGAGCTGAACTTGATGATGTCATCATTACTTTGTAGTGATGACATCATCAGGTTCAGTTCACTATTTGGTGTGGACCACTTGAGCGTTGGATCTGCGTGGGTTTTGGGACCATATACTAACATGATTTTATAAAATGGTTGGACGGCGTGGATAAACAGATAAATCACGGTGGGCCCCTCCACAGCTCGGTACTGAGGAAAGACTCAATCCGACTCCAAGAAACAGAAGATGAAGTAAGAAAAAACTGTCAGAGTCTTCTAGTCAGTCAACTAAAAACCATTACACGCTGCCACCACCACCTTCCACGAGGTTGCCTTCTTCTCCTTCACAAAAAAGAAAAAAAAAAAAAAAAATATTTCATACTCCGGCAGACGGTTCAGATCCATACTCATGCGCATATACACTCTAAATGTGGAACGAGACGAGACCAATCCAAACCGACTTAATCCTAATATAGAATATTTCATACTGAGAAAATAGATCTAACTAGACGGTCAACGGCCTCAAAAGGATGAACCAAATCAACGGTCTATGATTCTAAATACAAGAAAAAAACCATGAGTCATGCGGACGCGGATTGCCTGTGAAAGCCTTTCGCAGGCATCTCCTGCCTCGGCATCTAGGTGGCGCCCACCGTGATGTTTGTGAGAAATCTACGCCGTCCAACCATTTTGTGAGGTCATTTTAGGCGTTGAGATAAAAAATGAACTGGATCCAAGACTTAGGTGGGCCGCACTAAAGCAAAAGGTGGGTAGAGAAATTCCTACCGTTGAAACCTCTATGGGGTCCACATTGATGTTTATATGCCATCCATACCGTTCATAATGTCATTCCTATTGAGATGAACTGAAAATACAAATATTATTCTGATTCAAAACTTCTGTGGCCCCACAAATATTTCAACTGTGGAAATTCATTCGTCATATTTTCGGCCCAGTTAAGTATTGGATCCCGTTCATTTTTTTGTCTCAACGCCTAAAATGATCTCACAAAACGGTTGGACGGCGTAGATTTCTCACAAATATCATGCTGGGCCCCACCTAGATTCCGAGCGCAGGAGATGCCTGCAAAAGGCTTTCGCAGGCAATCCGCCTTTAGCAGGGAATCGGCGTCCGAATCATACACACCCAAATCATCTGGAGTGGGCCCCATAATTTTTTCAATCTGAATCGGCTACATGTATGGAAATCCAGTATACACACAGCACAATCCCCGGAGCGAATTAGGTGTTAACCGGGAACAGCCTTAGTGGGTGTTACCCCTACTTGTGTGGCTCACATGGATGGTATTTTTTATATCCACGCCGTCCAATTGTTTCTACATCCCATTCTAGGATGGGGTTGAAAACATTATGTAAATCCAAATCTCAAGTGGACCATGCCACTGGAAACAGTGTTGATTGAGTGCCCCACCATTAAAAATTCTAAAGAGCCCATCGCAAGATTTTTCTAATGTTTATTTTCAATCCAAACTCTGGATAATGCCAAGAAGGTCTCGATGAAAGGAAAATATAAATATCAGATTGATCTAAAACTTTTGTAGGCCGTAAAATATTTTTATTGGTTATTTATCACTCTTTCTATTGATATGGTCCACCAGAGACTTGGATATTCTTATAATTTTGGATGACATCCTAAAATTAGGCGTATAAATAGATGGGCGGAATGGATATAAACAAATGCATCAAGGTAGGCCCCACACGGTAGGACTAACACCCACTTAGCTGTTACCAGGGAAACACCTAATTCGCTCCCACAATCGCGTGCAGACCCAAAACTCCCACTGAATGCGGTTCCTCTGTTGGCTGCGAAACAGGAAAGCCTTTTTTATTGGTCCACGTTACATTGTATGACATCTGATCAGGTTGTACAGAGAATATGATCAGGTTGCACATCATGTTCATTTTGCCTCTTTAGCGACTCATGGGTTCAAACATGTTTCGCCTCGCTGGAGCCCGCATGCTGAGATGGAATGATGATCAGAGCTATCCATAGACTCTGGATTACATTCTTACAGAAACCACCTTAAGAAAACTAGGCTGATTGAATGATACAAACCATGACTTTCTGTAGATGGATTTAAAATGTTAAAAGGAACATTTAATAGGTATCATTCATCTCCAAAAATCGAAGGAAAAAAATCAGAACTCAGGCTTAAGTTTTAGATGCTAGCTTCTGTTACTAAGAATATAGACGGTTCAAATCGTAGGAATGGTTCATCATGTGGGCCCAATTGGGGCGACACATTCTGGTACAGTGAATTTCGACAGAGGCAAAACAAGTTATCAATCACATAGTTACAAATCTAGTCTATTTCTCGGTTAGAAATTTCTCTGGAGACTTCAAAATTTGAGGATTTTTGGGAATATCATGACATTTATTGTAAACTAATAAATGTCAAATTATATATCCACACACACACACACCGCACGCACATGGGGCCACTATGATTTATGCCAGACATTCACACCATTCATTTGGGGGGGGGGGGGGTCTTCCTAAGTTGCATGATGTCACAAAAATTCTGTTGTATCTGGAACTCAAGAAGGCAATATCATTTGAAATTGTGGAGAAAACATTTGAAATAAATCAGTAGGGTTTTATTTTATTTATTTATTTATTTTTTGTTAGTCATGCAATGCACCCACCCTATTAGCTGGTTAACAGACCCACACGATAAGTCATACAATGCACCCACCACCAATGGAGTTAGTTTGCATCTTCGAATTGGGCTAGCAGGGGAGACACATGGGAAGGCTTACTTGAGTTTTTTATATAGCTCAAACTTAATGTGACTGCTCATCCAAGTGGGACACATGCAATAAATGGATTAGATGTCTTGATATAGGGGCATGCGATGACCTAACTCTATATGCGTGTATATTCAGTTGAAAGATATTCAAGTAAGAAAATTAACAACTAACTATTTTCATTCAAAATGAAACTAATAAATATCAACACGGAGATGAGATCCGTCTGTCCGGATCATGGACGCGGATTGCGTCCGACCCTAGTCGGACCTTTAACTGTCCGACCAAATCAATGTGGGATCCCAGAGTGATGTATCCGTTAATCAAAGCTGTCCAACCATTTTCTAAGATTATTTTAAGATATAAACTTAAAAATGAGTAAGATCCAACGCCCAAGTGGGCCATACCAAATGCTGAACGAAAACTGATGACATCATCTCTACAGTAGCGCGCTACTGTAGTGATGACGTAATCAAGTTTTGCTCCCTATTTGGTGTGGCCCACATGAGTGTTGTATCTTCCTCGTTTTTGGGATCATATCCTATCATTCTCTTATAAAAGGTATGGACAAAGTGGATAAATGGATAAATCATAGTAGGCCCCTAAATGTATCCGGTTGGACGCTTAAAGGTCTGACCAGGGTCGGACGCAATCTACGTCCCCGGGTCATGCCCTTCAGTATAAGAATCACGTAAACTGTAAAATAGTGAGGATCTAGGGATATGAGGATATCCCAAATCTAACATAGACTAGTCCACAGTCAGGTTTGGATCCGGATCCTAGGGCTATGTATCCTTATTTTCCAATCAAAACAAAAGGAGTAGATTTGGGAAAGAACGAATGCGATGGGGAAAAGAATATATTCGAGATGAAGGATAACACAAATGATAAACATAGGATAATCGTACATTTCCTACACCTTGAAGAAATAGAGACAAGAAAATATGAAAACCGGGGTGGAATCCTCAACACCTGAGGGCCAATCCTGAAACCCTAATATCTTGAAACAAGAGGAAGAAAAGTAGTCGAAATTTGTATTCATTTAATAATTGAAATAGGGTTTCTCACCGTATATATAAGCTACGAAAATAAAAAGTGCACTAAAGTGCTTGAAAACAAAAAAAAAAGTAATATAAAAACGCCTAAAATAAATAATGACATTAAAACGCCTACAAACAAAAAAGTAAACAGAAAAATGTTTAAAAGTAAATCCGCTTCACGGTTCAGCGATTATAATGCTCCTGTGTAATCATACAGCTCGCGTACTCGTTACACGTCAGAAAATGGGTCCAATGGGCCTGACGTCTATCTACATTAGCTCGTCTGTTCTAACACTCGATTGTGACGTTGCCTCCTTTGGTACACTCTAAAGGGTGCACCACTGATGTCTGCATCATGTCTGAACCACATCTTAAAGGCCTTATAAATGATCATGAAGATTTTAATAAGGGTATCTACTCTTAATTGTTTGTTTGTGGTGTGGCCTATCTAAGTCATTGATTGGCCTGATTTTTAGGCTCTTAGCCCATTATTGTAGAGTGCATCTTGTGGATGGGTGTGGATGTTTGACATAGAAATCTTTTAAGTGAATAAGAAATCTAACCCTTCCAATAAGTTGTCTCCACCATTAGACTTATCTATGAAAAAATCAGCCTTACATACTTATCAGGTGGGTCATGACATTTAAAACAATTTCTAATAATTGATGAATAATAAAATGTTTTTGGTCTAGCTGATTTTTAATTATACAGGGCATTACACTTAGTGGGGCTAACCTATTGGACGGTTTGGATTTCTCACTCACATGAAAAATTTGAAGTTATCGTGCGGACCGTGGGCGCGAATTAGGTGTTACCTGGGAACAACTTAGTGGGTGTTACCCCTACCGTATGGCCCACATGGATGATATTTTGTATATCCACACTGCCCATCCTTTTCTACTGTCCATTTTAAAATGAGGTTACAAAAATTACGCAGATATGAATCTCAAGTGGACCAGATCAATATAAACAGTTTGATTGAGTGCTCCACCATTAAACATTCCAAAGAGCCCATAGTAACGTTTTGATAATGTTTATTTTCAATCCAAGCTCTTTATATTGTCAATAAGGTCTTGATGAAGTGAAAATATAAAGATCAGATTGATTAAAAAATTTTGTGGCCCACAAAACGTTTTTAATGGTTATTCATCACGGTTTCTAGTGGTATGCTCCACCTGAGATTTGGATCTTCTTATGGTTTTGGATCACATCCTAAAATGATATGAAAAAACAGATAGACGGCGTAGATATATAAAAAATACATCAAGAAGGGCCCCAAACAGTTAGGGTAACACCCACTAAGCTGTTCCCAGGGTAACACCTAATTCGCGCCCGTGGACCGTAGCATTTGTTCAACTATTTATATAAAACGCGATATTTTAAAATATCTCAATAATATCGTGAAAAATATCTTTTGAGTATTTTGGTTTAAAATATCGGCGATATTTCTCGCACGGATGAAACTCACGCCTTCTTCCTCCCATATTAAATCCACCACCATCATCCCCCCACCAGAAGGAAAAGAAAAGAAAAACTGGCGCAGGATAACCCGCAACCCGCTAAAATGCGCAGGTATGCACACCTCCCCGCTCTCATCGTCCTCCTCCTCCTCACTCTCCTCCCTCTCTCTTTCTCCCAACTAACAGAAACCCAAAAGACCATCATGACCAGAGTCTCGGAATCACTCAATTCTTCAAAATGGGACACCAGAGATTCAGACCCATGCAAATGGTCTGGTGTCCATTGCACCCAAAACACCATCACTCGTCTCTCCTTCTCCTTGTCCTTCTTCCAGCTCTCCAATTCTTCATTCCTTCCTCTCCTATGTAATCTCGACACCCTTCAATCCCTCGACCTCTCCAACAATCAGCTGTCTTCAATCCCATCTCTTTTCTTTACTAACTGCTCCGGCCTCAATCGCTTACAGTCTCTAGATTTCAGCAACAATAGATTGTCTGGAAATTTGCCTTCTTTTTCCGGGTTCTCTAGTTTAGAGTTCTTGGACTTGTCCGACAATTCGTTGGTCGGAAATATCACCTCTCAGTTTGATGGGATTGTTTCGCTTCGGAGTTTGAATTTGAGTGGGAATTCCCTTTCTGGCCTACTTCCTACTCTTCTTGGGAAGGGTATGGCTTTGGAGGAGTTGCAGCTGTCGAAGAATATGTTCAGGGGTCGGATTCCAGATGAAATTTTGGGCTATAGTAATCTTACTCTTCTTGATCTTAGCATGAACAATCTTGCTGGGCCTGTTCCCAATCGGATTGGAGAGCTTTCCAAGTTGGAAACTCTTATTCTTTCTGCGAATTCGATGAGCAGTGGAATCCCGCAGAGTCTGTCGAGGATTGGGACGCTGTCACGGTTCGCCGCGAATCAGAATAGATTTACAGGTAGTATTCCTGCGGGGATTTCGAATTATGTGACCAGTTTGGACCTTAGTTATAATCTGCTAATTGGGTCGATCCCATCAGACTTTCTATCGCATCAGAAATTGGCGTTCGTCGATCTATCGAATAATAGGTTAGAAGGGCCAATCCCTGTGAACATGTCCCTGAATTTGTTCCGCTTGCGATTGGGTGGGAATAAACTAAATGGGCCCATCCCGCCTTCAATTGGTAACCTCTCGCGTTTGATGTATTTTGAGGTGGATGGCAATAGATTGAGTGGGGAGATTCCGCCAGACCTGGCAAAGTGTCAGAAATTGACTCTCTTGAGTCTTGCTTCTAATCAGTTTCAAGGTTCATTGCCGAAAGGGTTGGGCAATCTCTCTGACCTGGTAGTTTTGAAGCTCGACGGGAACCAATTCAGTGGAGAAATCCCCATCGAATTCTCCCAATTGAGGAACTTGTATGCCATAAGTCTTAGTGCGAATTCACTTACAGGTGTGATACCATCGGGGATTACTAGATTGCCAATGCTCTCGAATTTGAACTTAGAAGACAACCAACTCAATGGTTCAATACCTGATGGGTTTGTCGACTTGAAATCACTGTTAGAAGTTCGGTTAGGAAATAACCTACTAGCTGGGAGCATTCCAAGAATGCCGAGCAACTTGCAGATAGCCCTCAACCTTAGCAGCAATCGATTTGAGGGACCTATACCTTATAGCCTTGCAGTATTGGTGAACTTAGAGGTTTTAGATCTCTCGAACAATCAGTTCTCAGGTCTGTTTCCAGATTTCTTGCTCAGATTGAGGAGCCTGACCCAGTTGGATCTTTCCAATAACCAGCTTTCGGGAACCATTCCACAGTTCCGGTCCAGCCTCAATGTCAATACCACTGGAAATAAGGATCTTGTAAAGATCACGAATCCCCCTGTTGCTGCTTCGACTAGGAAAAGAGAAAATTTGGCTGCTTTGGTAATTGTCATTGCTGTTGTTGGTGCCATTGTTGCTATAGTTGTTGTTGCTGTGGTGTTCATAGTCTCGCGACGGTTATATCGGGTCCATGATGAAATTCAAGAATTAGAAGAGCCTGTGCTGCAGGTTATGGACGGCCATCTAATCACTGCAGATAACACTCACCGCTCTAGTATTGACTTCACCAAAGCCATTGAAGCAGCTGGGAGCCCTGCAAACATACTGTTCAAGAGCAGGTTCTCCACTTACTACAAGGCCATCATGCCTAGCGGAATGAGCTACTGCATCAAGAAGCTTAATTGGAGTGACAAGATATTTCAGTTGGGGAGCCATGAGCGGTTCGGACAAGAGCTAGAGGCCCTTGGGAGGCTCAACAATTCAAGAATCATGACCCCTCTGGCCTATGTTTTGACGGCCGATAGTGCGTATCTGTTCTATGAACATGCACATAAGGGAACCGTCTTCAATTTCCTTCACAAAAATTTGGAAGGTGCCCTGGATTGGCAGTCTCGGTACAACATTGCGCTTGGAGTAGCTCAAGGACTAGCTTTTCTACATGGGTGCGGGGACCCAATTCTACTCCTCGACCTTTCAACAAAGACCATTGTTTTGAAATCACAGAACGAGCCTCAGATAGCTGACATCGAGCTTTGCAAGGTCATCGATCCTTCAAAGAGTACTGGGAGCCTTTCTACGGTGGCTGGCTCCATTGGGTACATCCCTCCAGGTGAGATAACTATTCTACACTACATTTATAGTTGTTTAATGTCGTTTCTTCTCCGCTTGTTTTGCATGATCTGATGATAATCTCGAATAGTCTAGTCTGAGTACACTACTGTATTACTTCATAATCACAGCATTTCAGATGCACCCATGTTGCTCTTCGTTGTGCTTAGTAGCACAACGTTGTCCTTCTTTCTTGGTCCGACAATCATATAGAATTTTCGGGACATGCATTTGCTGACCATGCCAAATTATTTTCCTGCTTCCTAATATTTGACAACTGTATAATGTTTTAAAGATAGCTGTTCTTTGCAAATCCTGCAATATTGAACTATAAGGCTGGCCTAAGAGAATATTTGCATATACCCCAGAATGAGGATTAAACATGGTCTGTCCCATATATGTTTTAAAAGCTGCGGCATTTGGTGGATCCTACAAAATGGTGATGGTGGGATATGCTACACGCTCATAATTACCAAATCTGCCCCAAAATTAGTCTGTAGTATGATAGGTCAGACCGGTTATTATTCAATTCTCGTTCAGAGCAATGGTGGCATCCTCCCATCCACATTTGTTGGTCACTCCAAACAGCCCCTAAGCCAATACAAATTTAGATCTAACTAAACATGATGATGAGTGCTTGAATCTAAACATGTATAGATATCACAAACGCACAATCATAAGAAAATAGTAGTAAGTTATTAACATTTGTTGCACTAAACAAATAAGTCATCAAAGGGATTGATAGCTCATATGCACTTTGTAGCTCTATCCTCTCTCTGGGGTGTGTTTGGATGCACTCTTGAATTGAAATGCGAATATTAGTTTAATAAAATGGGAAAATCCAATTGTAATTTCTTTCCTTAGCATTCATATTCAGGACTTGGGCTCCAAATATCAATTATGTTACACTTGGGATGGACTTGAAAGAAGTGTAACTGGATTTTGAGGGTATTCCTCATAATGAATGCTAGGAAATATCATTAATTTCAGTCATCCCTTGATTAAACTAATTGTTCGAGATTCAATTTACTCGTGCACCAAAACCAAAGTTAGCAAAATGGCAAATCATACGGGAAATGTTTGTGTTTAATTCAGTCTGGATTATAAAAAATACAGTCAGAAAAAAGGAAATGTAAAAAATTCGGAGAATGAAAAATTGGGCTATAAATACAGGTTGGACTAAAAAAAGTGAATAAACAGTGATATGAGTGCATATATGCCTGTATGTATTATATATAAATAAGGTTTTAGTATAAATCTTTAATTAAAATAATTAAAATGCCTATATGTATGAACAATAATGTATATAAATGGTCAAATGGTGTTCTTTACTTCTCTGAAATCTTTCCTTTTGAAGTAATCCTCTTATAAATTAGTCTGTCTCTATTTCAAAAAATTAATCTTATACACAATTTTATCAATGGGTGTTGACCACCAATTTCTAGTTTTTAGATTTTCCCCAAAAGTTTTTTTTTAATAAAATGTTTTTTTTTTTGAAAAAAATTGTGTTTAATTCCGTTTGTCCAAAAACAATTATTAATATTATTATTGTTATTGTTATTGTTATTGTTATCATTATCACTATTGTCATTGTTATTGTTATTATTTTCCCATCTTCCAAAATCTACCGAGTTCTAAATGTTTGATCAATCATACTAGTTTTTGTTTTAAAAATATGGAGTTTAACACAGTTTTGCTAACTACGACCCAAATACCACCTTGACGATTGTCTACATGATAGGTCCATACTGAACATTCGCATATTGATTGATATTGAACTTCTTGTTCTATGGTTGCAGAGTATGCATACACAATGAGGGTGACGATGGCTGGCAATGTCTACAGTTTTGGGGTTGTCTTATTGGAACTGGTGACGGGAAAACCATCAGTCAGCGAAGGAACTGAATTAGCCAAGTTGGTACAGAGCAATTCAGCTCGGAACAATGCATGGGAGCAGATTCTTGATTCTACCATTAGTAAAACATCACTGGCAGTACGAAGTCAGATGCTCTCTATCCTGAAAATTGCTCAGGCTTGCGTCAGCATCTCACCTGAGGCGAGGCCCAAGATGAAGAATGTGGTGAGGATGCTGCTTAACGCCCGATAAGGCCTAGTTTGGTGAGGGTGATTTACATATACAAGAGAAAACAAAAGGTATCAGTTTTGTACAGGGAATATGAATTTGGTTTTTTTTTTTCTTTTTCTTCGGTTGCTATAGTGGTATTGGGTGCTTTTCTTTTTTCAGAAATGGGTTTTAAGTTATACTTCAATATATTGTAAAAACAGTTGAGTTATTTCTCTTTAGACAGTAAATGTACCTTATAACCTGCTCTATATATTTTTCTAAGCAATCATTTATAACTGTGTTTCAATTCACAGCTAAATTGAATTGCGAATAGTCAGTTTGATCAAGAGGTATTGTATTGTGTTAATAATATTTCTTATTGTTTGATTACAAGAGTACTTTCCGAAGAAAGCGGTCATCGAATGCAAGTACCACGGGGCTATAATTTATATGGGTGCAAATGGGTTAGGTCAGGTAACCTCAGGTTGGGTAGGTTCTGAGGGTCGCCCCAAACCTGACCTATGTAAGAGTTGGGTTAGAATATTGGACCCAGAACCAACCCATTTATTTAATGGGTCGGGTCTGGATGTAAGACCTGGACCCAATCCATTTATCACATGAGTTGGGTCTAGGTCATGTTTAGACATTACAATTGAGTTTTCATACAAATAGTATTCAAAACCATTCATTTAGAGGTAGTTATCATTATTCATGGTAAAGAATAATATAGCCAACATTCCAAATTCAATAGGTAAAATCAGATGGCTAAGGTAGTTTAAGTGATAGTGATCTTTGGGATGTTCTCCATCAATAATAGGGCCTGCAATTTTTGCATGGTCAAAATTGTCAGAAGTCATGGATGGGTAACCATGTTTTAGAAAAAGGAGGGAATCATTGTTGTAATCTTAGACTAAAATAAATAAATAAAACTACTTAAGTACTTTTTCTTGGATTTGGGTCAGGTTTGGGTCGACCCATTTTCATATCGGCCTAAATTGGACACATTTAAAATCTATGTCCAGGTCAGGTTGGATAGGGTTGATTTTAAGAAGATTCAAACCTGACCCATTTAGTAATTTGGTTTGGACTTTTGGACCCAACCTGCCCCATGTGTCTAAAGTTTGGCTTCAGACTCGGTAATTGTCAGGTTGGATCCAATGGCCCCTTGGGTCAACCAAACCCATTTGCATCCTTAAACTTACATGAGAAAAAGCTAATCAATGAAAGATCAACGTATGGATTTTTGTTGGCACTATGACGAAAATGGGGAAAAGGGCCAATGTTGTAAACGGAAGGAAGTCATTCATCAAATCTGTTGATGAACCAGTTGGGTCCAATGAGTCTAATGTTGTACAGGGATCCTACAGAATGCCTGAAACAACTTCGTGGGTATGGTTGATTTGGAGCATGGTGGAATCATACGATCCTATCTATATAGCATGTGCATATCTGGTAGTATTTCTGTTTAAGTGGATTATTAGGTTTGTAACATAGAATGTTTGCTGTGTTTTCTTTCTTAACCATCCATTTTTTTGGGATATATGGTTAGGCCTTTCCCATATGGGAGATGTTAGTGGTGGGGACGTGGGCCAGTTGGGCACATTTCTGGGCAACTGTGATTTAGCTGCGACCTCTGGGACCCAGTAATGTGGGTTGGACCCTGATCGTGGGCCCACCTTGATGAATGCATTGTATATCTATGCTGTCTATCCGTTTTGCTGGATCATTTTATGGCATGGGCCCAAGAATGAAGCAGATCCAAATCTCAAGTGGACCATACCACAAGAAACAGTGGCGAATGACCATTAGAAACCTTGTGGGCCACAAAATTTTTCGATCAAGCCAATATTTGTGTTTTTCCTTCATCCAGGTCCGTGTGACCTTATCAACAGGTTGGATGGCAAAAAAACATTATGGTAGACCCTAGGGAGTGTATAATAGTGGGCGTTTAGTGACCACTGTTTCTTGTGGTGTGGTCCACCTGAGAGTTGTATCTACTTCATTTTTGGGCTCATGTCCTAAAGTGAGTTGGCAAAACCACCGCATAGATGTACAATGTATACATTAAGGTGGGCCCCACAATTAGGGTCTCACCCACATTGCTGGATCTCGGGTCGCAGCTAGGACATATCCCTAATTGGTGGTCCTATTTGTTTTTCTTCCGAGTTCCTTCCTTCCAATCTCTTTTAATAAACCCTAGCTCATCCAAACTCCTCCCATATCTCTCGATCATTTTGATAAAAGGGAGGAGGATCATTTTGATAAAAGGGAGGAGTATTCCCTCATAAAAGCATTGCAAACGAGAGAGATCATAGAGAAAAAATAGGGCCGAAATTATATTGTCCATCTGGCCCATATTAGGACGATCTAAGCGAACCTAATCTGGGGACCATTTCAACTCTAAAATTAGAGGGAGATAAGATCATCTCTACTCCCATATTGGTTAGGCAGACCTGAGGACATTCACCATCCATCTTCGACTTTGTGCGAAGGTTCCAAGATTGTGTAGACCATCAAATCCTGCAGCCCACCCATTTAGGCCATCTTTCAATGCTATCAAGGAGACATTAGACAAATCTCTACTTTATGTATAAAAAAAATCACATTAAGGTAAGTTCCTATCTAAATCCAAAATTCTATTATTTTAATGTCCTTTTATTGAATTAATATATCAATTTTCTTCCTACCATTTTCTAAGCAAAACCTAAATAATTACATTGAACCACTTATTAGAGAGAGATTGAGGCGAAATGTTTGTGATTTTTGCATGAATGTGTAGATTGGGTAAAATTAAAACGAAATCGAATAAGAGAGGAAACAAAATGATGATGAAAAAGAGAGAAAAAATGGAGATTTTGTTGTTAGACATCACCTCCAGCTCTGACAATGGTAGCAACAACTGCCTCAAGTTGTCGAAAAAGCAATGGTAGCCCAGCCCCCTCAATTTCTTTTTCTCATTTCTAGCTGAGGACCGTTGTCGGCCGACCAATTAGTAACAACAGCCATGGCCGGCACAACTGTGTTAACCTAACTAATAAGCCAAAAGCCTTAGGATTGATGAAATGAGTCAAGCTAGGCTCTTTAAATCATTGGGATCGTAACATTCTACCATGCTCTACAACTGGTGGCCTCAACGACCTACACTGTTGTGGAACTCACTTTGACTTCTTTTCCAAGTACCATTTTCCAAGGCATAACAGTTGCACTCTATCATCCAAGTAGCCCTTTCCAATTAGCGGCTGCACTCTGGTTGTCTATGTAGCCCTTTCTAGGTTGTGGGGAATTTCAGTTTGGTCCAGGTTCCCTTTTCCACAAGTCACCCCTTCTATGACTCAAACACAAGACTTGGTGTTGGTTTCAATACCAATTGTTAAGAACCTAACTAATAAGCCAAAAGCCCTACGACTTATGAAACGCGTCAATCTAAGCTCCTTAAACTGTTGGGATCATAACAAAATGAAAGCCATGACAACAACGTCGGACACAACACCTATTCGTAAACACTGTTGCTTGCACTATTAGAACCGCCTCACTTTCGCTCTCTATCTCGCCCCCTCGTTTGTGGATCGCCACCAACATAGGCAGCCATGGTCGCCGCCCATTGCATCTTGACATTCTATGGTCCCTGTGGCGTCACCGTAGTAAGTGGCGATCATGTACCTTTCTCTATTATTTCTTTCTCTCAATCTCTTTACCATTTCCTCTTTTTCTTTCTCTGATCTCTCTCTGTCTCGCCTTCCATGATGTCAATTGCTATCCGCATCCGATACAATAATAATGGCAGAATGGCTCATTGTAAAAAAAAAAAAAAAGTTTGAGGGAGGGGGAGAGAGAAGGAAGAATGGGGGTGGGGGAGGGGGTTTTTGATGAGACCTTAGAAGAAGAAGAGAAGAAATTGGGTTTGCGTTAATGGGCCTACTATTGATAGAATCAGCTTGACACATTTTGGGCCAAAATAGTCCCATTTTTCTTACCATTTTGAATCCAACACTATGAAAGATTGTGGGCCTACCCAGTGAAATGCATGGATAACGCTAATCACTCCATAATTGTTTTCTATAGTTTTTTTTTGTTAATTTAGTGGAGCCAAATATCAGGTCGAGCCCATTAACCCTTAATGTACATTTTAAATTATTTTTGTGGTACCATTTGTTAAGCCTCGAAATTCGGAACTCGAGTACGGTGGCCTTAATCTCAAAATTTAGAGTGTGAATTAATATTTCATGCATTCATTTATCTCATTAATATTTAAATAATCATTCATTCAAACCAAACCATAATTAAACCATCCAAAACACAATAATTAAAATTCAAATTGTAACTTAAACTCCAAATATCAAAATTCAAATTTACTACAACTACTAGATCCTTACACCATTCTTTCATTAGAAGTTTTTCAAATAGTAATATTATAAACTAAACAATAAAGCCTAATAAAGTTACTATTTAGGTATTCTGCATCTCCAACCTCTCTCTCATCCTAAAAACCTATAAGTGTTATTATTTTGGTGAGTTAAAAGCCTAATGAAATCATATCCACCACAAGTGTGAAACAGACATGATGGGGCCGGGGCAAACAAATAATGATTCAATGCACTACAAGATAAAGTACAAGGTTATTATGAATTTAAAATAGATACAATAGAGAGTGGTAAAACATATAACGGGATGCAATGTCATAATATAAGATTCACAAAATAAGTATATGATGTTATAATGCATGAATAATCAATGCATGCAATATTGCAATTCATTTTGGAGATGATCTTTCAGATAACTCGTGCTCGAGTGTCCTACTGAAAATCAATCATTCTTACCATATAGGCTAAGGAAACCTGACACAAATATCCCACCGAAAAATATCATCCTAATCGAATATCCTATCGAAAACATATCTTCAATTATCCGTTCTGTGTAGGTCAAGAAAACCTCCGTTTGAATATCCTATCGGATACATATCTTCAATCACCATTTCCATGTAAATCAAGAAAACCCCCGCTTGAGTGTCTCACTAGAATCCATAGATCATATAATTTAATTTTAATGCAATCCTTGATGAGGTAAGCAATACATTCATTAAACACTTCATGATTTCAATGCAATTCATGCATTCTAAGCATACAAGTTTAAGCATTTAAAATTATAATGCATATAGAGACAAGAATTAATTGTGAAACATAAGGTACACATGTTAGTATGCATCCACGAATCATGAAAACATATAAGATGCAAGTGCAAATGACTCATGCGATGCTGGTGGACAGGGGTTTTTTAAGCTCTAACCCAGTTTGGTCGGTGGGTTCGACGTTCGAATCGCTTTTACTCACTACCGCTCGCGGTCACTGAAAATAGCATGAAATACATAATTTCTTACTTTCTACAACTTCATTGGAAGCCTATTTGGATTCTAACTTGCGTTGTCGAAGCCTGGATGGTCTGAATTGATTTCAGAAACACAGGTTTTTAAAGCTCCTTGTGTGGTATTACTTGGTCCAAGAAGAATAAAAATGTTTTGAAGATCTTATATTTCTTTAATCTTGACGAGCAATACTATTGGGTTGAACTACAGAGTTTTACAGGACCGTACCAATAGAAACAGTTTGATTGAGTGCTCCACCATTAAACATTCCAAAGAGCCCATAGTAAGGTTTTGGTAATGTTTATTTCCAATCCAAGCTCCATATATTGTTAATAAGTCTTGATGAAGTGAAAATATAAAGATCAGATTGATTAAAAAATTTTGTGGCCCACAAAACGTTTTTAATGGTTATTCATCACTGTTTCTAGTGGTATGCTCCACCTGAGATTTGGATCTTCTTATGGTTTTGGAACACATCCTAAAATGATATGAAAAAACAGATAGACGGCATAGATATATAAAAATACATCAAGAAGGGCTCCACACAGTTAGGGTAACACCCACTAAGCTGTTCCTAGGGTAACATCTAATTCGCGCCCGTGGACCGTAGCTATAGTTCAACTATTTATATAGAATGCGATATTTTAAAATATCTCAATAATATCGTGAAAATATCTTTTGAGTATTTTGGTTTAAAATATCGGTGATATTTCTCGAATGTATGAAACTCACGCCTTCTTCCTCCCATGTTAAAACCACCACCATCACCCCCACCAGAAGGAAAAGAAAAGAAAAACTGGCGCAGGATAACCCCCAACCCGCTAAAATGCGCAGGTATGCACACCTCACCCCTATCATCATCATCCTTCTCCTCCTCCTCCTCCTCCTCCTCCTCCTCACTCTCCTCCCTCTCTCTTTCTCCCAACTAACAGAAACCCAAAAGACCATCATGACCAGAGTCTCGGAATCACTCAATTCTTCAAAATGGGACACCAGAGATTCAGACCCATGCAAATGGTCTGGTGTCCATTGCACCCAAAACACCATCACTCATCTCTCCTTCTCCTTGTCCTTCTTCCAGCTCTCCAATTCTTCATTCCTTCCTCTCCTATGTAATCTTGACACCCTTCAATCCCTCGACCTCTCCAACAATCAGCTGTCTTCAATCCCATCTCTTTTCTTTACTAACTGCTCCGGCCTCAATTGCTTACAGACTCTAGATTTCAGCAATAATAGATTGTCTGGAAATTTGCGTTCTTTTTTCGGGTTCTCTAGTTTAGAGTTCTTGGACTTGTCCGACAATTCGTTGGTCGGAAATATCACCTCTCAGTTTGATGGAATTATTTCGCTTCGGAGTTTGAATTTGAGTGGGAATTCCCTTTCTGGTCTACTTCCTACTCTTCTTGGGAAGGGTATGGCTTTGGAGGAGTTGCAGCTGTCGAAGAATATGTTCATGGGTCGGATTCCAGACGAAATTTTGTGCTATAGTAATCTTACTCTTCTTGATCTTAGCATGAACAATCTTGCTGGGCCTGTTCCCGATCGGATTGGAGAGCTTTCCAAGTTGGAAATGGTGTGTGCGTTTCACACAAACCTTCGGATCTCGCCCTCTAATACACTACAATTATGAACTATGCTAATGCAATAGTCAAGAATAAACATCAGCCACATGACACAATGAGATTTTACGTGGAAAACCTTCAAAAGTGGTAAAAACCACGGGACCTAGTCCAGATCAACAATCCACTATCTCAGGGAACTGTTACAACCGATTTCAAGCACACACTGGTTGGATCAAACCTTCCTCACTCATGTAGGAGTGGATAAACAATAAGAGAATAGCAAAAGTAGAGCGATCTCACTGATCTCGAGGACGTAGAAGCGTTAAGACGATGGTTGCGCAGAAGAACTCCTCTTCAAGCAACTTCCCCCTTCTAAAAGCTTCCTCTTTCTCTCTTTTCTCTTTCTCTCTTCCTCTTTTCCTCTCTTTCTCACCTTGGATGTGTAAACCACGCAATGGGATACCCTGATCCCGTTTTGAAACTCCTTAAGTACGAAAATGGAGGAATTAGAGCCCAAATAGGAAACTGCATATAAGCAGTCCGCGCCGGGTCGGGCGCCCGGTCACCAGACCGTCGGGCGCCCGGCCAAGCCTAAAAAAGTCCAGCGAGAAAAAACCATAGAAAACTCCAATTTCGGGCGCCCGGACCGACATGGTCGGGCGCTCGGTCACTAGACCGCCGGGCGCTCGGCTGTTGTCAAAACAGCCTAACAGTAAAACCTCCATCAGGGTGATTTTCGGTCGCCCGGCCACAATTTGGCCCGGGCGCCCGACCATACCCAGATGCGCTTTTCTCTCTCCTCTGACTGACTAGGAAAACTCCATCAAATCTCCCCCTTTCCGACTCAGGAGAGATTCGCCTTCTTCATGCCAGCCAGGTTTCTACAAACCTCAAACTTGCCCTTGAGCAAAGCTTTGGTCATCATGTCTGACCCGTTATCATCCGTATGGACCTTCTCAAGCTGTAACACCTTCTGTTCCAAAGTATCCCTGATCTAGTGATACCGAATCTCTATGTGTTTGGACTTGGAATGCTGACTTGGATTATTGCTCAAGTGTATAGCACTTTGGCTATCGCAATAGACCACGTGCTCCTCCTGCTTCAGGCTAAGTTCCTGTAGGAACCTCTTCATCCGAAGCATCTCTTTACATGCTTCTGTGACCGCGATGTACTCGGCCTTTGTCGTCGACAATGCTACGACCTTCTGTAGTTTGCTCTGCCAAGAGACCGCTCCACCTGTAAACGTGAACATGAACCTCGATGTAGACTTCCTGGAGTCTATGTCACCTGCCATATCTGCATATGTGTAGCCTTCTAACACAGGTTTTCTGTTACCATAGCATAGGCTCAACCTGGATGAGACTCTCAGATACCGCAGTATCCACTTCACCGCTGCCCAATGTTCCTTGTCAAGATTGGCAAGATATCGGCTGACAACCCCAACCGCATATGCTATGTCTGGGCACGTCCACACCATAGCATATATACATCAAACTTCCTACCCCTGACGCGTAGGGTATCTTCTGCATCTCTTCCACTTCCACCTTCGTCTTGGGACACTGATTGTCGCTCAATTTGAACTGACCATCCAGTAGAGTACTGACCGGCTTCGCTGCATTCATGTTGAACCGCTGTAGGACTTTCTCAATGTACTGCTCTTGTGACAACCAAAGCTTCCTATTGCTTCTGTTACGGGTTATCTCCATTCCTAGGATCTGTTTTGCCGGGCCCAAGTCTTTCATCGCAAAAGACTTTCCCAGCTCTTGTTTCAGCCTGTCAATCTTCTTGATGTCTTTTCCCATGATGAGCATGTCATCAATATACAATAGCAGAACTAAGAAATCATAGTCTGAGAACTTACGTGTGAACACACAGTGGTCTGATTCTGTTCTGTCATATCCATGCTTCAACATGAACGAGTCGAACTTCTTATACCATTGCCTAGGAGCTTGCTTCAGCCCATACAAGCTCTTTTTAAGCCTACACACCATATGCTCTTTGCCCTTGACTTCGAACCCTTCTGGTTGGCGCATGTAGATCTCTTCTTCTAGGTCACCATGGAGAAAGGCAGTTTTGACATCTAACTGCTCTATCTCCAGATCCATGCTAGCCGCTGATCCAAGCAACACCCGTATAGATGTCATCTTCACCACTGGTGAGAATATCTCCTCGAAGTCTATTCCTTTCCTCTGACCAAACCCTTTCACCACAAGTCTGGCCTTGTACCTTGTCTGTGAATTCTTCTGCTCATTCTTCTTTCTGAACACCCACTTGTTACTCAGAGCTTTCTTGCCCTTAGGCAATTTCACCATGTCATAGGTGTGGTTCTTATGCAAGGATTCCATCTCCTCTTGCATAGCTTTCAACCACTCCTCCTTATGCTCGTCGGCTAGGGCCTCAGAATAGTATTCTGGCTCTCCCCCATCTGTGAGCATGATGTACTCATGCGGCGAGTACTTCTTAGATGGATGTCTGTCCCTTGATGTCCTCCTCACCTGTGGCTCAACAGGTGGATCAAGTTGGGGCTGCTCCCCCTGTCCATCTTCTGTAGGGACTCCCTCATCCTCTGCACCTTGCTGTACTCCCCTGTCATCAGGCACCACGGGAGGAGTAATTGGATCCATGTCTTCCAGTTCACCTGAACTGGGTTGGGTCTTCTCTGGCTTTTCAATGTCTTCTATACACTGATCTTCAATGAAAATCATCTCTGCTCCTGACAAGCTTCTTCTCTGTCGGATCCCACAACCTATAACCGAACTTCTCATCACTGTACCCCAAGAACACACACTGCCTGATCTTCATATCGAGCTTGGGACCTTTCGTCATTTGGTACGTGAACGGATGCCCTGCATCCAAACACCCTGAGATGATTGTACGATGGATCACGTCCAGTCCACACCTTCTCAGGTACTTCTCCATTCAACGGGGCTGATGGAGACCTGTTTATCAAATACACCGCCGTGTGCATTGCTCCTCCCCAGAACATCTTGGGCAACTTTGCATGGATAACATGCATTTGATTTCTCTCTACAATGGTGCAATTCATTCGCTCAGCCACACCATTATGTTGGGGGGTCTTGGGAACCGTCTGTTCATGCTGTATACCCAATGACTTGCAATACTCGAGGAAGTCACCTATGTATTCACCACCATTGTCAGTGCGGATACACTTCAATGATCTGCCTGTCTCCCCTCTCGACGTAGTATGAAACAGTTTAAACAACACCAAAGACCTCGTCCTTGGATTTCAAAGCATACACCCAAACCCTCCTAGATGCATCATCTATATAAGTGACAAAATACAATGCCCCACCCAAGATTTTTATCTTCATAGGACCACAAACATAAGAGTAAACCAAATTTAATGCATGTACTTTATTAATATGAGAAGCAGTTTTAACAAAAGAAACTCTATGCTGTTTCCCAGATAAACAATCAATACAGGTTTTGAGAGGTATACCTGTCACGTCTGGAAGGAGCCGCTTCTTCGCTAGTAGTTGAAGCCCTTTTTCACTCATGTGGCCTAGACGCCTGTGCCACACGTCAGTAGCTGAATCTTCCGCTGCATTCAATCCACCCTTGCACACACTGACACTTGCCTTGTAAAGGGTGTAACACTTCTTTCCTCTGGCAGCAATCATTGAACCCTTGAATGAGCTTCCAGTGCCCCCAACAAACCGACTTTCATAACCATCATCATCCAACCTTCCCGTCAACATCAAGTTGAGGGTAAAGGTCTGGAATGTGTCTCACATCCCTGAGAACTAATGTGCAGCCCACATCGGTCTTCAACAATATCACCGACCCCTACGATCTTCGAAACACCCGAATTTCCTATCTTCACTGTCCCATAGTCACTGATTCTGTAGCTTGTGAAAAAATCTTTGCGTGGAGTCGCATGAAACGAGGCTCCCGAGTCTATCAACCCCAGTCAGTGTCTCGACTCGAAGCCGTGAGAACAGTATCGTGATCTGCCGAAAGAATAACAACAACGTCACCATCTGAGGTGACCGCAGTAGAATCCGATTCATCTTCCTTTTCCTTTCCTTTACCCTTCTTGTCACTCTTCTTCTTGTGACATTCATGCTTATAGTGGCCCTTCTTACCACAGTTCCAGCATTCAACATCTTTCCTGGCGACTGACTTACCTCTTGATTTATCTCAGACCTTTCCGCCCTTTCTGTTCTTTCCTCTCCCCCGATCTTGTGTCACAAGGGCCTCTTATTGAGCAGGCCCTAGAGACTTCCTCCTTGTCTCCTCATTGAAGAGACAACTGGTTACCTGATCCATGGAGTTCTCAGAGACACCACCAATGTCTCCCAACTGTCAGGCAATGAGCTAAGCAGTAGCAAAGCCTGAAGTTCATCATCCAGGACCATCTTCATGGCGGAGAGCTGGTTCACAATGTTGCTGACCTCATTCATGTGTTCAGCCACAGAACCACCATCTTTAAACTTGAGATTCACAAGTCGCCTTATTAGGAATATTTTATTGCCGGCTGTCCTCCTCTCATACAACCCTTGCAATTTCTGTCATAGGCTAGCGGCTGAGGTCTCTGTAGACACATGGTGGAAAATCGAATCATCCAACCATTGTCTAATGAACCCCACCGCCT
>PVNU02002387.1:0-62898 GCA_003013855.2 Liriodendron chinense
GGCAAATATGAAGCCAGTGAAGCAGAAACTTCGAAGAATGAACCCAGAATGGGCTCTGAAAGTCCGAGATGAGTCATCAAGCAGTACAACGCGGGATTCTTGGTAGTCTCCAATTACCCTGAATGGCTCGCCAACATCGTACCAGTACCGAAGAAGGATGGCAAGGTTCGAATGTGCATCGACTTCGAGATCTCAACAAAGCAGTCCTAAAGATGACTTCCTTTGCCACATATCGACACTCTGGTAGACAACACCGCTGGATACAAAATCTTCTCATTCATGGACGGGTTCTCAGGTTACAATCAAATAAGATGGCCGTCGAAGATCGTGAGAGACAGCATTTATCATCCCGGGGAACCTTTGTTACAGGGTAATGCCGTTCGGTCTGAAGAACGCAGGAGCAACATATCAGCGAGCAATGACAGCACTATTCCACGACATGATGAACAAGAGCTCGAAGTATATGTGGACGACATGATCGCAATCTCACACAATTGAAGGACACTTTGAAGATCTGAAAAAATTATTCAACAGATTAGAAAAGTACAAGCTCCGCCTCAACCCACAGAAATGTGTCTTCGGTGCAATGGGAGGCAAACTCCTCGGCTTTATGGTGAGCGAGGACGGCATCAGGGTCGACGAGACCAAAACCAGAGCAATCATTGAGATGCCCCCTCCTAGAACAGAAAAAGAACTTCGTGGCTTCCTCGGCAGAATTCAATACATCAGTCGCTTCATCGCACAGCTCACACCTATCTGTGAGCCCATATTCAAGCTCCTTTGGAAGAACGTCCCAAAAGAATGGAATGATGATTGCCAAGTCGCTTTCGACCGCATTAAGAAATATCTCATGAATCCTCTAGTCCTAGTGCCACCCACTCCTGGACGACCACTATTGCTATACATCTCAGTAGCAGCAGAAGCCATTGGCTGTGTCCTCGGCCAACACGACGAGACCGAGAAGAAGGAACAAGCAATATATTATTTGAGCCGAAAGTTCACCGACTACGAGACCAGGTATTCCCCGATCGAGAAGACTTGCCTCGCCCTAGTCTGGGCAACTCAGCGACTCCGTCAATACATGATTGCATTCCCTATTCTCCTCCTCGCTCACATGGATCCGCTCAAGTACCTGTTCGAGAAGCCGGCACTCACTGGAAGGATAGCTAAATGGCAGCTACTCTTGTCTGAGTTTGACATCACCTATGTCACTCAAAAGGCAATCAAGGGGCAGGCCCTCGCCGATCATCTTGCGGCTCACTCTCTCCTGGACTATCAGCCGCTCAAGACGTTCTTTCCTGATGAAGATCTCTTGCTCATTGAAGAGGATGAAAAGAAGAAGAAAGATGAATGGACATTATTCTTCGACGGCGCAGCAAATTCTAAAGGGAGTGGTATTGGAGCAATCCTCTACTCTCCAGATGATGTCCCTATTCCTATCTCGAGGCGCATCGCATTCGAGTGCACCAACAACATGGCAGAGTATGAAGCATGCATCGCTGGCTTAAGGGAAGCCATAATCTTGGGCGTCAAGAAGCTACGAGTGTTTGAAGACTCACAACTTATCATCAATCAGACCAATGGCGAATGGAAGACCAAAGACGAGAAGTTGATACCATATCATGTGTATCTTGACAATCTGATCGAAGAATTCAAGGAAATCACCTTCTCATACATGCCTAGAGCCAAGAACTAGTTCGCAGATGCTCTCGCCACGCTCGCATCAATGCTCGAGATCCCAAAAGGAGCTTCAGAATGGGAGCTCACAGTCGAAATTCAAGAAGAACCTGCCTTTTGCCTGCAAATAGAAGAAGCCGAAGCTGTCCCTGACAAACCCTGGTATGCCGACATCAAGCAATATCTCGAAACCCAGGAGTATCCAGAGTCAGCAACAGCATCAGATCGCCGAACCATCCAGCGTTTGGCCGGCCAGTTCACCATCAGTGGCGAAGTTCTTTACAAGCGATCCTATAATCACATCCTCCTCCGATGCGTCGATGAAACAGAAGCTGCAAAGATCATGAAAGAAATACACGAAGGAATCTGTGGCCCTCACATGAATGGGCACATGATGGCAAAGAAGATTCTACGACTCGGCTACTATTGGCTCACCATGGAGACAGACTGTTGCCAGCACGTCAGAAAATGCTTCAAGTGTCAGGAGCATGCGAATCAAATCCATGCCCCCTCATCAGAATTATACAACCTGACCACCCCTGGCCCTTCTCCATGTGGGGACTCGACATCATCGGCAAGATCAGTCCCAAAGCATCAAATGGTCACGAGTACATACTTGTGGCAGTCGACTACTTCACCAAGTGGGTAGAGGCAGCCTCCTACACCACGATTGCAGCATCTCAAGTGATCAAATTCATGAAGAACAACATCATATGCCGGTATGGAATCCCTAATGCTATCATCACAGATAATGGGACCCCGTTCGTCAACAAGAAGATGGATGACTTCCTCCGCAAGTTCAAGATCCAACATCATCGATCAAGCCCCTACCGTCCCTAGATGAACGGTGGGGTAGAAGCCGCAAACAAGACAATCGTCAGGATACTTGAGAAGATGGTCGTGACCTATCGAGATTGGTCAGATATGCTCCCATATGCACTTTGGGCCTATCGAACGTTTGTACGGTCTGTTACGGGCGTTACTCCTTTCGAGCTTACTTATGGAATGGAAGCAGTCCTACCAGTCGAGGTGGAAATACCATCATTACGGGTATTACTAGAAAGCGGAATTGAAGAAGGAGAATGGCAACGGGCCAGATTCGATCAGTTGCAGCTAGCAGATGAAAAGCGCATGCGTGCACTAAGTCATTCACAATGCTATCAGAAAAGGATCGCTCGGGCTTATAACAAGAGAGTCCGAAAAAGAAGTTTCAAGGTAGGCGACATGGTCATGAAGAAGATTCTACCGTCGCACCTTCCAGATCCCAGAGGAAAATTCAAACCCTCGTGGGACGGGCCACTGATCGTCAGAGAAGTACTTCCCGGAGGCGCCCTCAGACTCACCAGCATGAGAGGGGTGGATCTTCCTGAGTCAACCAACGCCGACAACGTGAAGATCTTTCACGGGTAAGTTATTTTGACCTTTTCAAAGGTTACTTTAATAGATCTGAAGTCAAGAGGTCGAAGCTAAGACCTCTGAGAAATCATTCCGTCCACCAACAAGTGTTTCAAATAAGGGGATTCAAAAAGAGGAAAATACAAAAAAAAGGGGGGAATTTAAAAGGAAAAGACAAAAAAAGGAGAGAAAAAGAATATAAAAGAAAAAAAAAAGAAGAGAAGAAAAGAGAAAGAAAAAGGGAAGCCAAAGCAAGGCACCCAAGAGAAAAAAAATCAGTCCAAGAAGAAACACATCCATCCATCCATCCACCTCAGAAGGGTCTTTAGCAAAGACCGACAGCTCTATTATCGTAACTCAGGATAAGGGCTGAAAGACTGCCATCGGCCGGCAACGACGGATTCCCGACCTCTAGCCGCCGCAGTTATCCAGAGATCCAGAAAGAAAAAAAAAAAGAGAAAAAATGTGTGCCTAAACAAAGAGGGCGGAGTGAAAACCCGAAAGGGCGCTCCGAGTAAAAACAGTGGGCATACAGCGGACTTGGTGAAAACCTGAAAGGGCGCCAAGGGTAAAAACAGCATAGCTGCCAAGGGGCAGGCAAGATAAAATACCCCGGACGTGGTGAAAACCCGAAAGGGCGCCACGGGCAAAAATGACGGGAAAAAGCCGGCTGTGGTGAAAACTCGAAAGAGCACTGCAGGCAAAAATGGCTCAAATGAAAAAAAGAAAAAATAAAAGTGCAGGTACCAAGAAATCAGACAGTCCAGATCGGTTCAAGCAGTGAAAGTGCAAGAACAAGAGGAAGTACAGTCAGGAGCAAAGAACTCTGTAAATTCTGACAATCTCAAGAAGCAACAGTTTCCATTGCCTACATCTCTAGGGAACCAAAGGATCAAGCAAGTCAAATCTCGAGACATCGGTCAAATCATTGACCGAGCCTCAGTTCTGATTCCTATATCCCGACACAAAATCCAGACACACTCACAAGACAACTAATGGCATAATAGATTTCCAAAACAGTTTTCTTTTTCATTAAAAGTATCATTTTTCTTTTACACATGTCATATCATCTTTTTAAAAAAATACAAAAAAAAAATGCATCATCATCAATCATATACGCAAAAAATCAGTGTGCAGGTGGCCAACATAATCAATCTCTACCCTCCTCCTCGGCCACATCAGGTGAGTCCTCTGACTCATAATGAAGTAATCTCGCTCTCAACCTGCTCACCTCCATACGCAGGTAATGCACCTCATCGCGCTCAAGGGTACGGATCGCTGTCTCCTCATCAGACAACCTCCGATCGGCAGCCAATCTCCTCGACATCATCTCACAATGATACCGAAGTGCGGAGATCTCAGACAGCAGATGGCCATGAGTGGCCAAAAGGAAGCCAGGATCGATAAAAGGGCGCTCCTCAAAAGGTTCATATGAACCAGATGAAGAGCCAGCATCTCCGAGGATATCCTGCTCATCCTCATCAACAGTCCGGTGCCAACAAGGGATACGTCGATACAAAGACTGCTCAGCAACCCAGTACTGATATGGGGCGGTCGCCATCGGAAAAGTCCGCAGCTCAAAACCCAGCAAATCAGCAGTCAGGTAGCTCGCCCAAGAACAATCAATCCGGGTCCTAAAGTCAGAGGATCTGGATGCAAGTGCTCGACGCCCGATACCCGTGAAAGCGAAAGGAGGAACATCCTGCTCGTATCCAAACTGCCACAGGAATCGGACGGGATGGTAAGAAAAGTAAGATCGAAAGCCTACCAACATCAGAGGAAGGCGATGTGCATCGCAAAGCACTGGAGGAAGTGAAAGCCAAGATGACTCCCAACGAACGTTCCAGTCACGAAGTTCAGCGAACATCCTGCGATATAAGGGTTCGCTCATCCTAGCTGTCTGCGGAAGAAACTCCATAATGTACCGCATAAGGTCTGGGCGACGGGTGTCAGGAAATGATACAGGAATAGTCAAAGAAAAACGCTCCCATAGCCAGACCTGATCACAAAAAAGGAAAAGAAGTTCAGCTAAAGCAAAGCAATCCCTAATAAAGCAAGAAGAAAAAGGGTGCAGAAAAGATACCTGAAGAAAGGCACAACAGCCGCGAAGAACACGAGTGCGGCCCAAGGCGCAGTCGGTCAGCCCATCAAATAGCTCGGCCAAGATGAGAGAAATGATCCCCTGCTGACGGATAGCTCGGCTCATCACCTCAAAAAGCAAAGGAGTCTGGGATCTACGCTATCCCGAGAACAGCACCTCAGCAATCAAGCAGAACATCAGTGCGTTCCGAGCAAAGGTAGAACCGGCCGTACTCTGAGGACCCGAAAAAAGATCATACAGCAGGTCCAAAGAGAACACTACAGCATCCTGGCCACCAGTTGCAGGCCGAACAAGATAAGGGATCCCGAACCAGTTCTGCAGTGTAGCAGTCTTCGGCGAAAAATATTGAGCATAATCCCAGGGTAGGCCTGTCAAGCGAGCAAGCTCCTCCAAAGAAGGTCCCATCTCCATATCGTTGAACGCGAACAAATTCAACGAAGGGACCTAGTCAATCAAGGCAGCTCCGAGCATCCTCCAATCAATATCAACTCTGGCCATATGGATCAGACTGCCGAAGCCATAGGACTCTAACTCCCGAATCTCATAAGCTGACAAACTGTCAAGCCAAGCAAGCAGTCGTGGCGAGCAAGAAGAACGAGGAAGCAGCTGACAAGTCCTCACTGGTACCCCCTCCAGCACAAAAGGCCCAGAAATCAATGATGACTCATCAAGGATCGGAAGGTCAACGGGCGAAGGAGAAGGAAAAGTTGGAACCTCTGCAGACTCGACAGCCCCTGACCTGCCCTCAGTGATGGCTATGTCTGATATAGTCGCATCGCTGTCTGAAACTGTCATAACCTCAGTCGCATGAGAAGACTCGCCCACCTCATGAACGGAGTGCGCAAAGGACCGATGACCAAGAAAAGGACAATGCTCCCCATCAAAAGGACTGTCAGTGAAGATCACACCGCACATCGTGACATCCTAGCTAATCTGACCGTCAAAGAATACATCTGAACCATAAAAAAGGGTCCCGGCAGCCCCGATCGAAGAATCAACGGTCAGATCCGGACCTGCGGCCCCCTCCAACAAGAAATCATGAATCCAATCATCATCCTGGCCGATCAAAGGGATCATCGAGGCATCCACACCGTCCATCATCAGGGGGACATCATCAATGATCACATCAAGTCCACCCAAAGAAGTATACCGCATATCCTGGCCCTCATCCAGAGCATCCAAACCGTCAAAGATACCATCTGAACCATCCATCCCATCCAAACATGAGATCAGCCCATCAATGTTCATCCTGGTCCCATCACCTCCATCAATCACATCATCCATGGGGCCCACACTCAAGGGATGCATAACTTCACCTATGTCCCATCCCATCATCCTATCTATACCATCCATTCCTCCCATAATGAGGGGCCCACTCAAATCAGAAAATCCAGCCATCCCACCATTAATGGAGCCATTCAAAGCTCCACCAACCACCATCCCTAGCCCCTCATCAATGCTTCCATTCAATGCCCCATCTCCCCCATCCATTAAAGACATCTCCCCATTATCAAAGCTCAATTGAAAATCTTAAGTGTGGGACCCACCTTGGACAGCCCCCACAGCCCCCAAATCTCCACCATCCATTGCCCAAGAAAGGACAAAGCAAGATGATGACAAGATGATGATGAAAGAGGAGACAAAGAGAAGATTCATTGTTGGAATCGAACCTGAACGTACACAGCAGGTAGGGACAGCAGCAACAGGGACCAGGGAATGTCCGAGCACGAGCCAGCCCAGGCCGCTCCAGAGACGAGCTCTGAGCGGCCTGCCCTGGGCCGCCCGTACGGACGCGGTTCCCCTCTCTCCGCGGGATTGGCTCCAGGATTCTTGGTAGGTGAGGCTGACAGTCCACGTCAGCAGATGGCGCTCCATGGGCCGCCCAAAGCTCCGGTCCACTCCAGATTTCAACTAAAGTTGATCAAGATCATACAAAAGGTGCCCCACCGGTCCAATCATGAAGCAATGCGGCCAGAACAGGGCTGATCAAGCCAAAGAGAAGGAAAGGTGATCAAGTGGGGGCCACAAGCAATCCAAGCCGTTCAAAGACCAGATCATCATAATCTAAACCATTGAAGGACCTACATGAGCCACCAAACAGCAAGATCAAAGGGCTGATCATCAAAAGAAGGGCCAGAATCCAAGATCTAACCATCAAGTGGGCCCACAAAGCCAAATCAAGCGATCTGAAGAGTTCAAGCCATCATCCACACCATGAGAAGCCTTCTTAGTCTCACAAATCATCAAAAGAGGTGCCCCAAAGTAAAGCTAAGGTCTCAAGTGGGCCCACAGGGTCGAATCCATCAATCTGAACCATGCAAGGGCTAGATCACCAGGATCCAAACTATTGGAAAACCCGTACAAGTCATGGAGCAGCAAGATCAAAGGTTTGATCATCAAAAGAAGGGCCAGAATCCAAGATCTAATCATCAAGTGGGCCCACAAGGCCTAAACAAGCAATCTGGACCGTTCAAGTCATCATCCATGCAGCTAAGAAGTCTCAAATCATTAAGGAACAAGTCAAAGGTCAAAGCTTCCAGACATCATCAAAGAATCTTGAGACAAATCAAAGATTATATATTCATTCAAAAGAGCTTGATACAAAAGAAGATAAAAGCAGAAATACAAGGCCATACAAAGCAGAGCACCCGAGCAGGCTACAAGTCGCCAACATAATCATCATCGTCCCTCCTCGCGTCCCGCTCCCGACGATAAAGATCCATCAAAGGAGCAGTCACCGAACCTCCAGCATACCTGCGACGGCCACCTGGAACATAAAGCGAAGGAAGCAGAGGCCCCTGGCCAAACAGCAGATACCACTCATCATAATCACGATCCGGGATCGTGAAGCGAAATCCGGGCTGACCCACGAGAGCCTCAACTCTCTCATCAACCGGCATCCGAGCAGCTGGAGGAGGTGCAGAACAAGGGACCCGAGCCACCCCAGTAACTTGCCGAAGCAATCTCTCCCCCAAATACCACTGAAAAGATTCAGCGTCGGAAAGCATGATACGAAGACATGAAGCATCGTATGCCTCCATACGCTGGGGGGTGTAATAGAGAGGGAAACTGGCATATGGCATTCGAGCGAGCTGCAGCAGATGAGGTTACCACGATCAGTTACAATACAGCACGAGGGGTAGGGAAAGCAAGATACTTATATCCTCGACAGTCAGCCCGTCTATGTCAGCACGCCAATTGTCCCCAGGAACTTGGGAGTTCCGCTGACGGTTTTGTTGGTGCCAGTACATGTGGCGATACTGAGAGGGCTCAACATCAGCCCTCATCCTCGGCGCGAGATAGGGAAAATGGTCATAAAAGCAAGTCTGGACAAAAGCACATCTAATGATCAGAGGGGGAAAGAAGGCGAAAGCCTTTCAAGGAAGGTGAAAGAAGAAATACCTCAACAACAGGCCAAAAACCTGTGAAGGACCGGCTATGCCGACAGGTCTTGTCCAGACCCTGAAAGATACGGGTCAAGATAGCCCCATTCCAGTTATAGGGGTGATGAAGATCCTCGACTAAACGAAGAAATTTAGGATCAACTCTCTCATTCGCATGGCAGAAAAGAAAGGATCCAAAAGCATAGGTGATCATGGCCGGCGCTTTGTGGAGGGCCTCTCGCTCAGTGGTGGGGATGATGGAGGCAAAACTGTTGTAGAACCATCGCATCTTCACTTGATGGCCTTGGAATTCACCCTCGGGTGGGACATCACCAACAAGCCGTAGCCAGTCGGTGGAAGTGAGAGGAGCTAGGGAGCTAACTTGAGGAACAATTGTCCCATGAAACGGGAAGCCTATCTGCATATAAATGTCCAAGGGGGTTATCCCCCATTCTCCACAGGGGAGCTGAAAGGTGTGGGTCTCATCCCGCCACCGCTCGCAAAGGGCCGCGAGCATCATGTGGTTGGCATCATTATTGTGGAAACGTAGGGTGAGGAGGCCAGCAAAAGGAGTACCATCCAGTACTCGTTCAAGCAAGGGCTGTGGATCCTTCATCCAGTCATCCCAGCGATCCCTGGTACCTCGACCCTTGATAGCGGGAAGAGGTTGATGCTCCATAGCTAAGGAACACATGTGGTCCCCTCGGCGGACGATGAAGGCGGGATCATCTTCGTCAATTACTCGGTGACCTCTGGTACCATCCGCCATTGAATCCTACAAGCTCGGCAAGGTAAGTCCCTATTCCTTTACCCGTTAAAATCCAAATTATCATCCAAGAAACCCATGGGATTGGACTCACATTCAAATGCAAAGTCTAAAGTCTAACTCCATGTGTCACTTAGGATATGTGTTGGGCCCATTGGAAAAAGTAAGGCCCACCTTAAGGAAGGTTGCATGGCATGCCTTAGGCAAGAAAAGTCTATCATCCAAGGACACATTTTGGACAACAAATGCACTCAGGTGCCATGAGATCAACAAAGGATCTTAATTCACATAAAGCCCCTCTTCAACGTCCATATGTGGCCAAGAGATTGATTCACTTTTATGCTAAGGCCATGATTCTCACTTAAGATGTTCCCATCTTTTTACACATGTACATAAACAAGTGGGGGGGGGGGGGGGGGGGGGGGTAGAAAGGAAGTGGGCCCTTAAGAGCAACCCAAATGCCTCATCTCAATGGATTGGAGACAGCACATAGCCCACTTTGAAGAATATGAGGACCCCTTCGTGGGTTAACCATGGGCAACTTTATGTGCCTCATCTTGATGAAAATTTTGACCATGAAAATGCAACATGGCGGTCCACCCACAAACATATGGAATCAAAGAGGCCAATGGTAAAAAATTTTTTGCACATAGCCCACATGAGGAACCAAGTTGAAAAGGCCCATGAAAGGGTAAGTTTGGGCAACTTATGTGCATCAATTTCTTTACTAAAAAGGAAGACCATTTGAGCACACAAGGGCATGGCTTGATGAGTCACCCAACCATCATGAAAATGGATAAGAATGATACACATAGCCCACTTGAAGATCAAAATCCAAAATGTCCCTAAGCATGGGACAAAAATGGGCAACTTATGGGTATCATTCTTTCTCACAAATTGAAGAAAAAATCACTCATACTTGAGAATGATGGTGGATGACCCACCAAACCCCCAAAGAAAGGATCAAGGAGCCATAGTTGTATGGATAGCTCACTTGAGGATCATTCATTTGAGGTTGATAACATTAAGGGGAAACTCTTGAGAACCACATCCCTACCACAAGGAAAATCATTTGAACTTAGTGAGATTGTGGGAACAACTCACTCATGGGACTTGTAGATGACTAAGTAACTCAAGTCCTCCATCCATCAAAAGAGAAAAAGCATGAAAGAAAAATTCTACATGAACAAAGTGTAGTGGGGCACACATGGTTCAAAGAAGTGTCCAAATTCCAATGAAGCCCCAAAAGCCCATCCATATAAAAACTCCAAGGAGCCCACCACACCTTGTACATAAGGATGTACATCATAATCAAGAGATGATGGAAGACTTGGGCTACTTGTCCATAAAGGCCCAACTAGGAAAACTAGCCCACTTGAGATCCAAATGAAGAATGGGCTAGTCATCTTGATCCATACACATGTGAAGAAAGATGGGGTCACTCAAAGTGAGCCCCATGAGCTCAAAACTTGAGATGGGCCTTACCATGCCCATGGGCCCAAGCCTTGAAAGGAAGATGGAAAAGAAAAAGAAAGCTCCAAAGGAAATGACAAGGGCAAGAAAGCATGAGGGAGCCCAAAATGAAGCATTGGGCCCATCAAATACACCAAGGGCCATGACTTCACTTTGAGCCCATTTGATACATATGAAAAGAGGCCCAACTCCCATGAAAAAGATAGAGTATTTTGCCATGAACACTTGGTGACATGGCAAAATCACCCTTTACATATACATGAGGGGAGTGTGAAAAGAAGAAAGAAAAAAAATGATGAAGTGGAGAGCTTGCAATGTCCTTCTCCATACACCACCTTTGAAAGAGACTTGAGATCCAGAAAAAGGTCAAGAATACTTGGGCCCACCTTCACACCTCTTGGAATAGCTACATGAAGAAAAGAAAAGAGCAATGAGAAGAGATAATGAAGAAGGAAAAAGACAAGAAAAGAAAAGGAAGTAGTCCATACCTTTACTACTCACCAAAGAAGGACCACCTTGCTGTCCCAAGACTTCTCTAAGGCCCACCACTTGAGAAGAGCAAAGGACCACCAAAGAAGAGAGAGAAAACTTGAAAAAAGATAGAGTATAAGAGAGAGAAGAGAGAGATTGCAAGTTTGAGGGGGTAAGGGTGCCCCATGTTATATAGAAAAGGGGAGGGCACCCTTTTACCCAGCCCACTGAAGAGACCAGAAGGCAGAGACCGATCGGGCGGCCCATGGGAGGCCGTCCTAGCCCCTACCTAGGTGAAACGACCTCTCACCCCCTCTCCTTGGGAAGAACTCCTCCTTGGGAAGGGTGGTTGCAAGTGAATCTTGTACCTTCATGTAAGAATGAGGTGATGGAAGAGATTGGTGAGAAAAAAGGAAGAAATCTCACCAAAATCTCATCTCATGAGAAATGAGGTGAGAAATTGGGTTGATGATGTGGAAAAGTTCCATGGAATTTTCAAAGAAAAGAAAGAAGAATTTGACTTGGTCAAACAATGATCTCAACCATCCAAAGGCATGACCAGATGATCCAAACCATTCCAAGAAGAATCCCAAGAATCTCCGCCCTTGATTACTGTTTACTTGTACATATTTTGGTCCGAAGACCTTAAACTACGTCGGGATCAGGATCCCGAGGGATTTTCAATAAAAGCCGACATCGGTTTGGATCGAATCAAGACCTGACGATCTCGGACATTTTCAGAAAACCAAAAAAATATATACATCACATGTACAGTTTCTGGTCCGAAGACCTTAAACTACGTCGGGATCAGGATCCCGAGGGATTTTCAATAAAAGCCGACATCGGTTTGGATCGAATCAAGACCTGACGATCTCGGACATTTTCAGAAAACCAAAAAATATATACATCACATGTATAGTTTCTGGTCCGAAGACCTTAAACTACGTCGGGATCAGGATCCCGAGGGATTTTCAATAAAAGCCGGGATCGGCCGTGACTGCTCGAATCAAGATCCGCTGATACCGGATATTTTTCAAAAAAAAGAACAAAAAAAAAAAATGTTTGCCCCCCTTTTTGTACAGTTTCTGCTCCGAAGACCTTAAACTACGTCGGGATCAAAATCCCGAGAGATTTTCAATAAAAACTAGTGTCTATCTTGACCGTTCAAAATTGAGATTTTATGACCTGGAACAATTTTCGAAAAATCACAAAAAAGAATGTATTTTCAGCATGTACATATTTGCGGTCTGAAGACCTTAAACTACACTGGGATTAGTTTCTCGGGGGACCTTTCTCGCTTTCAACAAAAACCGGCATCGATCCCAGCCATTCGAGCCAGGATCTGATGACCCGGATCATTTCCAAAATACCAAAAAAAAAAAAAAATTCTAAGCTTTCCATAAAAACCAGTGTCAATCTCGATTACTCGAGTTGAGGTCTGGAACTTTTTCAAAACAAAAAAAATATACAATATAAAACAAAAAAGTTTTCACCACCAGTTTCAACCCACCAATTTATCCCCAGCGGTCTGAAGACCTAAAACTACACTGGGATTAACTTCTCGGGGGCTTTCTTTCCTAACCTGTTTCAGACATGGCTGACACTTGATCGTACGGGTGTCTGGAATCTTTTAAACAGGTAAGGGCTGAGGCGGGCAGAACTCCGCAATCCTGTTCGTGTTGAACGCACCGTGATAGACAACCTTGATTTGGAAGTCGCTGTTGAATCTGACGGATGTTCCCTGTTCCTAAAACTCATGAAGGGGATTAAGGCTGTTGGGAGGTGGAGCGCACCCTCACGGAATTGTGAGCAACGTAAGACCCCAAACTGGATTGACTAAGGGAAATGTGAGGATGTGGCTCATCTTGTGGTCGAAGGAGTCCGTCGGACGATACGTGGTCTATGTGCATTGCACATGAGGAACAGGCAACTTTGTGGGTGTGTTAACTGAAAACCCTCAAAATCCCCTCATCCGAAGATGTAAAACTACGGCACTTAACTGTGTGAGACTCGTCTTGCTCGCTGACGTAAAATGGATCGGGTGCCTTACCAGCAGTAGAAGCTGGAAGTGGATGAAAATTCCACACTTTTCCCTGCATTTCAGAAAAATCACCAAAATACAAAAACATTGCAAAATATTTTCAAAAATCACAAAAGTATTTCCTTTACTTTCAAATCAAAATATTGTCAAAAATCACAAAAATATTTCCCTTGCTTTCAATCGAAATATTGTCAAAAAATCACAAAAATATTTCTCTTGCTTTCATCAAAAATATTTCGAAAATCACAAAAATATTTCCTGTATTTTCAATAACCGATCTCTATCCTGACCACTCAGTTGAAGACTCGGACCACATATTTACAAAAAAAAAAAAAAAAATCACAAAAATTAGCATCCCCAGCACTACAATTCAGGAGTCTTGAACTCCGCTCACTTCACAGTATGGGATGACGGATCCAATCGCCCGCAAATTGGAATCTTGACCAAAACGGGCAACCAAACACCATCTCAATCACATGTATGCCCAGAAGAACATCTTGAAGTCAAATGATATCCTCGTACATTTTCATTAGTAAAGAAACAGCATCTTGGGACGATGGACCTGATCGACCATGGGTCGGGATCTTGACCAACCCGCTCTCCAAACCTCCGTATCAAAAAGAAAAATCCCCAAGGGAATACAACCCTGCAAGCAATAAGCTCAAAATTCTCTGCATCTCCAGCAAAAGCAAAATCATCAAATGAAAAGAGAATGAACCAAGCCATGCATTCATCATGCATCTCCATGCATCAGCATCCATCGCATCAATCATCATGTTTACCTGCTTTCAAAATAAAAGTCGGTTAGCTAAAGACCCCACAGGCATCCCTAGTGGAGGCACATGCAAACCAGATTTTCATTTCAAAAAGACAAAAAAATATTTCTATTCGCAAATAAAAACCCCACGGAGTATCACTCCCCAGAGTGGGTATCTTTTCAAAAATCCAAAAATATTTTCCCAGTAGAGCGTTCTGCCTTCAACACGCTGGGAGATCTTCCATATCTCTGGGTAGGAGCCGACGCAAAAATCAAATAAGATCCGATGTCTCGCGGTTTTCTCGGAGACCATCGGATCCAATGCACTCAAAGTATGATCAAACTGAACTCCAGTGTCAGTGCGGTCGTGCCACATGCCAAGATACAAAAAAGATGAAAGCCAAAAAGCTCGGTCACAGGTCACAGAAACCATTTGAACAGGTGGAAACGATGAATTGTAACCCAAGTATCAAAATCAGCAGATTGGGTGGAAAGAGTTCACCAGCACATACCTAGGCGTGGATGCCTGAAGTACCTTGACTGAGTCCAAGTCGGCGTAGTAGAATCCCGTAAGACTATCTGACGCAGGGCGTCTAACCACTTTGACAGTCAAGCGAAACAAGTACTCCTGGAGTGATATGGGAAAACATCAAACATCACACAAACAGTCTCAGGGTCAGCAACCTTGTAAGACTATCGACGCAGAGGCTCTGCTGTACCTCTCCGATGTTAGTACCGATCGGGAATGGAAGGGTTGCGATTGGGTACCCAGGTTGCAGCAAACTGCAGGGACAATCGCAACGTTTTCTCCAAACTCTCGCGGTATGTGCGAGTTATCAATTTCCAGACAATCAATTGACTCAGATACAAAGGACAACAAAGACTCCAGACCACAATCAAGGAAAGAATGAATTGCAAACCAAGCATCGAAACCAGCAGATCGGGTGGAAAAAGCCCACCCGCACATACCTAGGCGTGGATGCCTGAAGTACCTTGACTGAGTCCAGGTCGGCGTAGTAGAATCCCGTAAGACTATCTGACGCAGGGCGTCTAACCACTTTGACAGTCAAGCGAAACAAGTACTCCTGGAGTGATCTGGGAAAACATCAAACATCATACAATCAGTCTCAGGGTCAGCATCCTCGTAAGACTGTCGACGCAGACGCTCTGCTGTACCTTTCCGATGTTAGTACCGATCGGGAATGGAAGGGTTGCGATTGGGTACCCAGGTTGCAGCGCATGCAGGGACAATCGCAACGTTTTCTCCAAACTCCCGCGATATGTGCGAGTGATCGGTTTCCAAACGATCAACTGGCACAGATGCAAAGGCAAGCAATGATTTCAGAACATGATCTATGAATGACCGGGTCAGAAGTGGGGTGTCCACTCGCTTTGGCATTCGGTTGCACGCAACCTCTGCCAAAGAGGGGCATCTGTAGACACCCCACCTTCGGCTACACTGTTGGTAGAGATAGCTGGATGAATGGAGGACCATACCCCCAAATCCCAAGTCCAAACTCAGCCAAACTCACCCTTGTAAGCCCCATTCCATAGCCCAGTTCAAGCCTGAACCCAGTCAACCCAGTCCTAAACACCACCCTTAAAACCCCCCATAAAAAAGGCTAGTCAAAAAAATCCTAAAAAAGTCAAACTCACTGAGTCAACTCGCTGAGTTAACCCGCTGAGTCAACCCATCGAGTCAACCCGTCGAGTCAAAACACCGAGTCAACCCATCGAGTCAAACCACCGAGTCGACCCGCTGAGTCAACTCACTGAGTCGACCAGTGAGTCCAACAGCAGCCCCGAGGAAGCTACCGTACTCACGGGAAACCGAGGAGCGGCCGTACGGGCGGCCCATGGCAGGCCGCCCGGACAAAATTACGAGAGCTGCCACTCTCCGCTGCTATAAATACCCCCCTCCCCTTCTCATTTCATCATCCCTTCAAGTCCAGCCAGTCCAGGTGCGATCCGAGTCCCCTTTCCCCTTTAGCCCATTTTTCCACCAAGGAGAGCCCGAGTGAGGAGAGTCTAGCCCTGGTCCAGCCCAGCCTGACCACTGGTCCAAGCCTCCCAAGCCATCCAAGTCTTGATCCAGCCACTCGAAGCCAACCCTTGCGACACCTCCGTCCACTCAGCTACTCTTTTCCAGCATCATCTCATTTGCATCTAGCATAAGTGCAACATTTACTTTTCTTCCAACCCCCCTGCTTCACTACAAGCACCTTGATTATTCAAGCACACCGCATATGTCTTAAATTAAGCACCTGTCAGTTCGAGCGTATGCTCTGGGCTTGCCCGTTGTTGGAACCTGCCCATCAGAAACTCTTACTGTTCAGACCTGCATTCACGTACATATCACTATAAGCACTTTGAATATTCAAGCACACAGCATGCATCATCTCGCATAAAGCACCTGTCAGTTCGAGCGTACGCTTTGGGATTGCCCGTTGTTGGAACCTGCCCATCAGAAACTCTTACTGTTCAGACCCGCATTCATGCATCATGTCATCCATGAGAATATACGAGGATTAAACTAGACTTTCAAGTATCCGATCGATTCTGTGAAGTAGAGACCGTACTTCGGTACGGGCAGTGTGTGGGGTGCTTAACCTCTTCCCACCCTGTAACCGTGATCCCTTACCTTGAATCTCTGGCCGCAGATCAACATGAGTCATTTTAGAGGAAGGAATCTCCGGATTTCCTTCTCTAACGTTTCTACAGGGTCTAGCCGACTGTAGATTCGAAGTAACTGGCTAGTGGCGACTCTGGTCTTATATAAACTCACTTAAACATATCCAGCTTAACACGATAACCAAACGAAGCCCTCGAGAACGAGGCAAGCCAGTGGCACAAACGGCGATTTCGCACTCACGCATCCTCATCTCCTTCTTTTCCGAAAGGAAAGGGGAAGGGAGAAGAACGTCGTGTGGGAGCGCGGAAAAATCGGCGAGGGTCCACAGATGGATGACCCACTTCAAAGGTGGGGCCTGCATAGTCCACATAAAAAAATGGGCTCCACATGATGGGCAATGGACATTGAAGTTGGGCCTCACATGATAGATGGCCCATATTGAGGTTGCCCCACGTAATTGATGGTCCACATTAAAGGTCGGCTCCAAACGATGAATGACCCACATCCGAGGTGAGTACTGCATGATGGGCATCCCACATTGAAGGTGGGCCCCACATGATGGATAGTCCACATCAAACCTGGGCCCCACATGATGGCGGTCGACATCAAAGGTCGGCCCTAATGATGAGTGTCTCATATCCATGGCGGGTTTGCATGATGGACGACCCACATCAAGGTGCGCCCAACATAATAGACAGTCTAAATCAAAGGTCGACCCTAATGATGAGTGGCCCATATCCAAGGTGGGCCTCACATGATGGATGACCCACATTAGAGGTGGGGCCCAACGTGATGGAAGGTCCACATTAAAGGCGGGCTCCACATGATGGGTGGTGGATATTGAACGTGGGCACCACATTATGGACAATAACATTGATGGTGGGCCCCACATGATGAATGACTAACATCAAAGGTGGACCTTTATAATGAATGGTGCACATTAAAGCCCAGGCCATAGTAATGAATAGTCCACATCCAAGGTGAGTGTTGTACGATGGACAACCGACATAAAAAATGGAGCCATACAATGAATGGTCCACATCAAAGGCTGGCCTTATATGATGGTTGTTTGATGTGAGGGGGCCTAAACAAACTTGAGGATAATTGCCTACGAAGTTGGAAACCAAATATCCATTTCTACTCTTTGATTGATGAACAGGCTCATGGCTTTTCTACTCTTTGATTGATGAACATACTCATGGCATAGGTAGCGCTTATCCAAAGTAACGTATAATCCAAAGTAATAAGTAGAAATTAAGATAAGCTATTCATGGCCATGGCATAAGTAGCTTATCCAAAGTAACATACAATCCAAATGCCCCCTAATTAAGGTAAAGCGAGGAGGGAACCAAACTTAAAAGGAAAAGTAGTCAGATGGTTAGTATCATCTTTTTGTTGCAATTTTTTCTGTTATGATCCCTTCATAGTTGGGTCAGCTATTTGAACAATTTAGATTGTGCTACAACTATGATATGTGTACATTTGAACGCAGTAGCCACCAGTTTTTTTTTTTTTTTTTTTTTTTTTATTTCCTTCAAAAAGATGGCTCTTACTTCTTACATTCGAGTTTGAGTGCACCTACAATGTCCCATGTACCTACGGAAGTTCATACTATTTACAAAGACATTTATTGGCACCGACAATTTTATTTATTAGATGGACCACAAGTCAGAGTTTATAATCCAAAGCTTGGCATGTTTTGTTCCTTGTAGATGGATCGGACCATGCCCCCATCACCTTCAATAGGACTATTGTAACTTTTTGGTTTGTAGTATAGAAACAGATAGTTGAGATATAAAGGTACCATTCATGTTCAGTTGGGAGATGTCTAAAAATATTGACTATGACCTCTTTTTTCTTATCATGTATTGGAAAGGTGAAAAAAAAGATACGTGAAGTGTTCATTGTATTTAAGTACTAGTTCTCTTGTATATTGTATTTTCCTTATTTACTAGTTGAATGGTATATTGGGAAAAGCCGGCAACGTAAGCGGAACACCGAAACGTGTGAAGCAATCCGAGATCAAACGAATACAAGATGCAATCAATCACACACAAGCATTCACCACAAGAGACTCCGAATTTTACGTGGAAAAAACCCCAAACGGGTAAAAAACCCCGACACAAATGATCCACTATGAATATTAGAGATTACAGAGATTGACAACCCACAAAGCAAGGAAAAACAGAGAAATCTCCAAGTTTTCTCTCACACACACCTCTCCCCTCTTCCTAGTACGAATAGGAAACCTTGGACACCTTAGGATACCTCTTTCAGTCGGATTACAACACCTTAAATATGAAGAAATCCGAAAATAGAAACACCTTGCGCAATACTGCGGTACTGCGGACTGCGCAAGGAATCCGCGCACATAGCCGACCGGTCGCACCTCTCACAAAGACCGGTCCAGGGAGAAAACGTCCAATGCTGCCTCACAGCCGACTGATCGGAGCTCACTAACGACCGGTCGGCCGACCGGTCTGGGCACACACAGAGGCTGTTGTTTGGTTTGTCTTCACGTGCATCTGAAACCACCAACGTCAGACCGGTTCCCTACCGGTCTCAGCACCCAGACGTGCACAAGTTTGAAGACTATCCCAACAATCTCCACCAAGGCTTCAAACGTCGAATCAACACATCCTTGCAACGTTATCTCATCTTCAATCATAGCTCCACCGCTTCTCGTGCCACCATCAACCCTAACCTTGCAAATTCACGCTCTTTTCCGCTCTTCTCATGTGGCCTTTGGGCACTTGCCACATACGAGCAACAGAGGATCTTGCTTCCTCTCTCGCAGCTCTACCGTGAATTGTGCTCCCGATCAACATGTAAAGATGACCACACCTCCATGCCTTCATACACACGAGTGCCCCCTTCATCACTTCACAACAACGATCGCGGCCGATAAACACGCACCCTTTCGCCTCGAGTGCACCAAGAGAAATAACATTCATCTTCATCGTGGAAACGTGCTTCACATCTTCCAGGACTCGTTCGACCCCATCGAACATCCTGATGTGCACAGTACCAACACCCACAACCTTGTGAGCGACTCCATCGCCCACAAACACCGATTCTCCACTATACTCCTTGTATGTCGTGAATGGACTCCGATCAGGACATACGTGACATGAAGCTCCTTAATCAAGGATCCACTCACTACCGTGAGATCCCTTGCCAGATACAGTCAACACTTCACACAAGTCGCCACCGTCCTCTACAGTATTGGCTCCCTCTCCAAAAGAATTTTCAGACTTCTCTTGCCTCAACCTGGGATTCTGACAATCCCCTCTCATGTAGCCCTCCTGGCCACAATTCCAGCACTTCACCTTAAACTTACCTTAGCCCTTGGCCCTCGATCCCGATTTGGAATATCCTCCATGCTCAGAATTTCTTCCCCTCATAACCAGTGCCTCTGAGGAATAACGGGAAGCCACGTCACCACTTTTCTTTCTCATCGCCTTCGACTGGAGGGCTGAGATTACGATCTCGACGCTTATGGTTTCCCTCCCTGCGCACACAGAGTCCCTGAACGACTCATATGAATCTGGAAGAGAATTCAACAGGATGCATGCCTGGTATTCATCCTTCATCGATTCATCGATCTCCACCAACTTGCAAACCAGCCTATTGAACGTGCTCAGGTGGTCGTCCACCTCAGTTCCCTCAGCCATCCTCAAAGTGAACAATTGCATCAACACATACATGCAGTTCTCTAGAGATTTCTTGGCATAAACCTTCTCTAGCTTCGCCCTCGTTTCAGCCGCTGTCTTCTCCTTCATGACATGATAGAGAACATCATCCGTAAGGTTTAATAGGATTGAGGTTCTTGCCTTCTTGTCGAGCCTCGTCCACTCATCGTCTTTCATAGCCTCGGGTCGCTTTCCAAGAGCTCCATCAAGCCCTTGCTGAACCAGGAAGGATTCAATCTTCACCTTCCATAGCTCAAAGTTATTTTTCCCAGAGAACTTCTCTATGTTGAACCTTGCGCTCGATCCCATCTTCTCGTCTCAGATTCGAATCTACTCCACCCCAACTTTAGCTTTGATACCACTTGTTGAGAAAAGCCGGCAGCGGAAGTGGAACACCGAAATGCGTGAAGCAATCCAAGATCAAACTAGTACAAGATGCAATCAATCACGCACAAGCATTCACCACAAGAGACTCTGAATTTTACGTGGAAAAAACCCCAAAACGGACAACAAACTACGGCACAAACGATCCACTATGAATACCAGAGATTACAGAGATTGACAGCCCATAAAGCAAGGAAAAACAGAGAAATCCTCAAGTTTTCTCTCACACACACCTCTCCCCTCTTCCTAGTACGAATAGGAAACCTTGGATACCTTAGGATATCTCTCTCAGTCTCATTACAACACCTTAAATAGGAAGAAATCCGAAAATAGAAACACCTTGCGCAGTACTGCGGTACTGCGGACTGCGCAAGGAATCCGCGCACACAACCGACCGGTCGCACCTCGCACAAAGACCGGTCCAGGGAGAAAACGTCCAATGCTGCCTCACAGCCGACCGGTCGCCCGACCGGTCGGAGCCCATTGACGACCGGTCGGCCGACCGGTCTAGGCACACACAGAGGCTGTTGTCTGCTTTGTCTTCACGTGCATCTGAAACCACCAATGTCAGACCGGTCGCCCGACCGGTCTGAGCACCCAGACGTGCACACGTTTGAATACTATCCCAACATGGTATACCTGTGCTTCCTCATAGATACAAGTCATGATATAATGAACACTTACTTCTCATCTCTTCTCCACTCGATTTTTACATATTGGCAAAATCTATGGTGATAAACATTTTACATTGTCTGATAGAAGCGCTTCCGCAATTGGAAACTCGGTTCATTTCTGGATTGGTGATGGTAAGCTTTTGATTTGTTGTGGCCAACCTTACGTGTGAAGTAGCCTAAACATGTATGAAAAGCTTAGATCTCACGTGTCACATTGTGAAACATGCGCTTGCCGCTTGGGAATACCTATGGCTGTAGGTGCATGGGAATTAGCGGAGAGGTTTGCTCAAGTACATCCCGCTGCATTACAATACATACTTTAGCCTTTGAATATGGGCCATCTTGCAATGATTGAAGCCGTTTATGTAACAAGTATCAATTTGTATGGTAGAAAGATCACAAAGAAAAAAAAGGTTCTAAGTTGGATTGTTAATTTGGCTCTTTCTATTTTAGCATGAAGGTCACCATAACTTGGGTTCAACTCCATGGCTCAGTGGTAGACCAACTCTGATTCACCATTGAGACCAGATATCGAGTGCCGACCTAGGGTTGGTGGGTGTGTGAGTGTGTGGGGGATGTGGGTGTGTGTGTGAAAAAAAAAAAAAATGAAGGTCACCATAATCATGGTATGATCAATTGGTTTAATTATTCAATCTGAGAGATTTTTTTTGGCATATCAAATAAACCGTTTGTGTCATTGAAGAAGGCCCAAATCCAGCCACTACAGTCTCCACGAATCTCATTGTACTACCTTGGGTTGAATTCAATCAAGCCTCTGCTCCTAAAAGCTCTCATTGCAGTCTTGGAACATTGAGCCCACCAGAAAGAGGCTTTTAGAGGAAGGTGGTTTACTTGCTAGGTTACATTGGATAACCGAGAGCCACTCGGGTGGAACTTTTACAGGATCCACCCAGCCATCAGATACCTTACTTCATGTTCACCATTGAACCTAAAAATCACAATGATCCAACACTTAAGTGGGGCCACACTTTAGAAAACAATTGGGATAGGACTCACACCTTTAGTTTTTGTAAAAATCACAGTAGTCCAAAATTCAGGTGGTCCACACCATGTTAGAGTGGGTTATTTCAGCAAATAATTTCCTATAACTATAGCTACGTCGGGGTCTCTACTCATGGCTCAGTGGTAGTCGCTGCAAGTTTCAACACTGTAGTTATGAGTTCGAGTGCCCATGTTGTGTGTGTGTGTGTGTGTGTGTGTGTCAGTTTGTAAAAAAAAAAAAAAAAAAAAAAAAAAGTGTATAACTACTTGTATTTGAAGACACAGCTCTACATATTATCATGGTTATTAGAATGTGTATATATACAATTATTCTTATCTCAAAGCAAATATGACATAAAATTTTCCAAAATGTAGTCCTAGTCCTTAAGATCTAAATTTACCTAAGAAACTTTAAATTTTTTGTAGAATGCAGTAGAAGGTATGGTGGATTGCAAAAATCTAAATTAACTTTTCTAGAATAAATTATAAGAATTAGCATTTTTCTACACTAACAATAGCAATTTCTTTTCATTGAGAAAATTTTATTGAAATGCAAAATATTAGAAAATCCATTTTTCTTCACTAAACAATTTTGAAAAAGAAATTGTAGACAGTAGGAAGAGAAATAATAGATTGTAAGTTTGCACTAAGCAAACAAACTTTTTGTGATTGAAAATTTTATTGAATTGTTGCATCTAGGGAAAATATTAGTAAACCAATTTTCTTCACTAAAGAAATAAAAAAAAAGTTGCAAAACGCATGTGGGTTACAGGAAGCTAAATAATTACTCTAGACAAAAGCATTTTTCTTCACTCAAAATTTCATTGAATTGTTAAATATTGGGAATTATAGAAAATCCATTTTTTCTTCACTAGAGAATAAAAATTGTGGAAATTAAAAATCCAGTGAAGAAAAATTAAAAATCCAGTTTTTCATTAGAAAAAGTAATGTGGAAATAAAAATTGTAACAGTATTGAGAAATTAATGGTCCCGGCGGGGCTCGAACCCGCGACCTTCGGCTCATAAGACCAACGCTCTAACCAACTGAGCTACGGGACCATACATATTTTATTTTTATTTCATTCATATTTAACGTAATATCCACGTTGCAAAGTCAGTTAAAAGGCTAGTATCCATCATCTGGGAGATTTTTGGAGCATCCTCCCGTGGAGCCATCACTGGACCATGGGCCTCGCCTCACCTACTGGTTCATCCATTTATCATGTGACTCATACTACCAACCGTACGTCACGGAGGCATGGTCCACCTCTAACAGTTGAAACCCCAGTTTGCTATGCTACCACATAATTCACTCTTTCTTTGAGTAGTGTTATGAAAATCCAACCACCCCAATTTGGGCATCATTGTTGATGAAAGATGCCCAGAAATCACAATGATGGGATGATCTTAGCCATCGGCCGTCAAATTTGGATTGTGGACAATTTTCCTTTTGACCGTCAGTTTGATATACCAACAATGATCTAATGGTTAGTACAATCTGATCAGTGTGATATACCGACTATTCTACAGCCACAGTGGTGCAGAAAATTTAAATGGTCTGAAGCGGTGAAAAACGCACTTAATAGTCCACGCACTTCGATGGTTCAGATTCTTGGACATGGAACTACAAGGTCCTGCACACTAGCAGACATACAGTTAGTTTGCTGACCTGCAAGATTCCATACGCGTGGGGCCCTCGATTGATGATCTAAACCGTTGATTCGATATTCCCTACTAAATTGGGTTTTAGTTTTATGGTTAGGGAGAAGTGCAGTAACGGTTCAGATGCAACAAAGGAAACTACTGTAATCAAATGGTTTAAAAGTTAATATGATTTTTGTGGAACCTACTGCCCAAAGTAAAGTCCCTCAGGTCAACGGCCTTATCACCAGTCTTCCTCATCGGGTAGGCGACATGTATGTATTGAATGGGGCCAGTTGGCCAATTTGTTCACCGTAATATTCGTGAGGCCCACCTGATAGAAGACTGTTCTGATTTTTGCTGCCGGACAAATGGACGGTGGGAACCCTTGCACTGTATGCCAGGTCGGCGTGTATGGGTAGGGGTAGCAATGGGCTGGGATTGGCCCACGATGGTTGACCCTACCCAGCCCCGGTTCCCTAAGCCATGGCCTAACGGGCAAGGACGGCCCAAAAAGGCCTAAGCCCTGCATGGCTAGGCTAGGATGGGCCAGGGCAAGCCTCATATGGAAAAGTGTGAAATCGGTAACAGTTTGAACCAGTCCATACCATGAGCTTTTTTTGTGCTTATCCCCTCCAGCCAGGATCAATCCTATTATATAAATGGTTCTATTTATCCAAACACACTTGATAAGTGGACCGTTCAATGGGGTGGGCTGGCCCATTCATCAGTGGACTAACCCAGCCCAACCCGTATGTATGGTACAAGTTTAGATGGATCTTATCTTGCCTCCAAATACAGTATACAAGTAGGGGTGTAAACGGTCCAAGCTTGCCATATGGGTCTGAGTTGGAATGGGTTGGGCTTGGGCTGATGTAGATGCCCTAAGTTTTGGCTCCCATCATGAGTTTTCCTGCCCATAAGTATTAACTATGCAATCTGGGCCTGTACTTAGCCTGCCTAAAGGCCCATAGGTTAGAACTGTGTCGGGCACACTGTAATGTGTAACTGCCGTCCAAACCGTCCATCAGATGATTCCCACAATGTTATCTCTAGATCCCAAAATCCAACCTGATCCATAATTCAGGTGGACCATTCATAAGGGAAAGCGGGGGACATTGGGGAGGAGGACACCCACCATAAAAACTTCCTGAAGGAATTTAGGGTCCATCCTGATGTGCATATCTCATCCAACCCATTCATCAGGCATGACCCACCACGATGAAGGAGCATACCGAAACCTAAGCTCTCCCAAAATTCAGGTCACCGCAACAAGTGAACATATAGTTCGTGGACGAATTATACATTGCTAGCAGTGGGGTGTCCCAGCTACCTTATTTTGAATGGGATAATTCTTCGGATGTATCGATGCCTATGAAGAGTCTCATCAGATGCACGGTTATGATTCTATGTACACATCATGTGTGGGCCTCACACAACTGGAACTTAATAGTACTATTTGAACAAATGTACCCCCTTTTACACCTTTATTTTGCAACTAAACTCTCCCTCATGATTCATGAAACCAGGTATTAAACATGAGAGGGTTTATGATGCCCTTCAAAGATACTAAAAATTGGTGTGCTTCATTATAAAATCCTATATGTTGTACATATGAGTAAGATCCAGACCATTCATGTAGGCGGGCCCCATTGGAAGAACTACAGCCCCAAAATACACAAATCCACCTATAGTTACCTGCAAGCAGTTGTTCTAATTGAGAGAGAGAGAGAGAGAGAGAGAGAGAGAGAGAGAGATTCCACATTACTTAGGAACCGTAAGTGGGGCCCGGCTACGGCTACTGCAATTTACCTAACATTTATGTCTGGGGATTGTGGTGGTTGGGTCAGCTGGACCCGAGCCCAATTCGAGATAGGCAGGTTTTAAGAGTGCTTTACTTGGTCCTGCTAGTGATTCTTTCCCCCTGAAACTGTTCACATATGGCGTTGTATAGGAACATTAACATGTAATGTTTTTGCTTTCTTCCAATGTGTCTCTTCAATAGAACTTGGGACTGGTGAAGTTGGTGGACCATGCCAGGAAGATGATCATCAAGAAAAATTGGAACAATATCAAGTTATCACAATGGCCACACACATATACTAAGCTGTAGAATTGACCGTCCATTGATTTTGATGTTTTAGCCCGCCTAATCATGATTTTCACCCCCACGTGATCTTTATGGATGATGCACCCCATCTTTTCATGACTCAGTGTTGGAAATAGGGGACACATTTGGGGAAATAAAGCGTTGTATGTTAAAGTTCCTAGAGCCATGGCTGGTTTGGGCCGCTGACTTTGGCCTGAAAGTCAAGTCTTGGGCTTTAAATTCAGCCCAGTAACTAGGTCGGGCTGTGCCCGGGCTAATCATGGCCTGCCACAATCATTAAGAACAACCCTCATTGGATAAAAGAAATAGATGATTTAAAGGCACCTGTGATCGCTTCCAATTCAACACGCACATGTATTTTAAAGGCATTCTTGGTTGAGTATTATGTTTCATTGTTCCAAACCGTTTATATAATGGGATTTGTTGTGGATGACTAGAATAACCCTAGCAAAATTAAAATTCTGAAATCATTTCACTCTTTTAGTTGCAGGGCTAGGGCAGGACCTTTTTAGCCCAATTAAGAGCAGAGCTAGGGATTAGGGAACTAGTGTAAGGCAGACTGACCCATTGCCACATATAGAGCTGGACACAAACCAAGCCAGCTCAAAAGCTCCACTCAGATTGGTTTGAAAAAGCTAGTTTGGATTGGTTCAAATTGAAGTTCAAACCAAACCAAGCCTTGGAGTCAAGCTGGTTTAAAAACTAAACCAAAATCAAACCAAGGCAGACCAGCTCGGTTCAGTTGGAAGCTCGGCTTGATTCAGCTTGGTTTAATCCAGCTTGATTTGGCTAGTAGATTGTATGCACATTTTTCCTGTCGTGTGATCCACTTTAGCTTTGGATATGATTTAATTATGGAATCTTATGCTAAAATGATGTGTAAAACAGATGGACGGCGTGGATAATATATAATACATAGACATGAATGCATGCTTTTTCCTGTGGTTTCGTCCACTTGAGCTTTGGAGATGATTCAATTTTGGATCATGTCCTAAGGTGATATGTAAAAGCGGATGTATGGCATGGATAATACATGTATACGACAGTGGGCCACAAAGATACTTTTGTATTATTTCTAACTTTTTTTAATTCTTTTTTATTTAAACAAAAAAAAAAAAGAGCCTACTTATTCAAACTTAGCCTAGCCTGGTACAAAGTTTTTGACCAAATCGATCCTGGCCTGAAATAGTTTTTTCTAGAGTAAACTAAACTCGGGCTACATAGGTTAACTTGAAACTCAAACCAGGCTGATCCACAAGCTGGGGTTCACAAAAATAAGCCATACTCAAACTAGGCCTAACTTAGCCTAGCCTGGATTGTTGCCCACCTCTAGCCACATATATAACTCTTTCTAAGTCACAATCTCAAAACTGGATTGGTTGAACAGTCTTAAAATGTCGTGGACGCCTGTTTGTTGGAAAGAGGATCATTTAATATTTTTGATTTTTGAACCGTCCAATAAATATGCGCTAGTCTTACACTGGAATAATCAAATATACGTAATTTTTAGTTAGGGCTGCAATTTAGGAGACAGAGTTCGGACAGTCTTTTATTTAAGTTAGCGGATATTACTTCAGGATCGATTAATGCAATTGGGAAGTGAATAGGGGTGGGACGGGCCTGGGGCAGGTCTCGGCCCTGATTTTACACTATTTCAAAATTCTATTTCACAGGCCCAGGCCCGGCCCATTGACACCCCTAGAAGAGAACGCGGGTTTTACCCGTGAAAAGCCTTTGGCTGGAACTTCCTGTCATGGGTATCTAGGTGGGGCTCATTGTGATGCTTGTGAGAAATCCACCCCGTCTATCCGTTTGGCCAGATCATGTTAAGATAAGTGCCTGAAAATGAAGAAGGTTGAAAACTCAAGCGGGCCACATGACATGAAAAAGTTGGTAGAGAAATTCTTACCGTTGAAATATCCTTGTGGTCCACCGTGATGTTTATATGCCATCCATACCCTCCATAAGGTCATTCCTATTGGGATGAACTGAAATCACAAAAATATTACCCCGATCCAAAACTTGTGGGGTCCCACGAATATTTCAACAGTGTATAGTCAATCCTCACTGTTTCCTTTCGTGTGCCCCACTTGAGTTTTAGATCTGTCTCATTTTTTGGTCCACGTCCTAACATGATCTAGCCAAACGGATGGACAGAGTGGATTTGTCACAAGCATCATGGTGGCCCCACCTAGCCAGGCAATCCGCGTCTAGTGGAACTGCATGTGTGTTATCCATGTGAATCTGGCAAATGTATCAAAGTTTTTTCTTCGCCGAAAAGATATTCTTTCACGAAACTCCAGAACATTTTCAGTCAGAAGAAGCGGTCTTTCCTCCGACTAGAATAAGGGACGATGTTGCTTGCGCGTCAGGGCAACGCTCCCGTGTTATTCATGCACCAGTTAAAGAATGGTGGTGACTTTTAAACGGAATCGGATTGCGTGCGGAGTAACTCCGCAAGCTCTTATCGTGCGGAGTCAACTCAGTTGGGCCCACCTAGAATGTATGTGCGTTATCTGTTCCGTCCATATGTTTTTTCAGCTCATTTGAGTGGTTGAGCCAAAATTTAAGCATATCCAAATCTCCAGTGGACCATGCCACGGGAAACAGTGGGAATAATGATTTCCACTGTTGAACCTTCCCTGGCCCTACAGTGATGTTTATTTGTCATCCAATCTGTTCATAAGATCACATGGATATGGATGAAGTGAAAACACAAATATCAGCTTGATCCAAAACTTTTGTGTCCTCCGAGAATTTTTCAATGGTAGAAATTCAGTTCACACTTTTCTTATGGTGTGGTCCACTTTAGATTTTGATATGCTTTATTTTTTGGCACCATATCTAAAATTTTCTGTTAACATGGATGGACGGAGTGGATAAAATATGTAAATCACTGTGGGCCCCACAGAGTTTACTCCGCACGCTACTCAGTACGCAATCCACTCCCCTTTTAAACATAAGCATAAGCATGGCCTAGTTCTACGGCAATCATTACCATATACGAATAATTGTACTCAGAAGATGATATCAACCATTTGATTTTTCCCTTTGAATGTTGACCACCAATTATTTTACTTTTGATCGTCCATCTAAAACCTATTAGCTGGATGGTTAAGATTGGTTGATCAGTGCGAGTTTGGATATCTACTCCATCTACAACGTGACCCACAATTTGGATGGTCTGGGTTAAAAATACATCAACTTCACATGTGAGGAGAACGAGTCAACCCCATTTAAATGGTGTAAAACTAACATACGAGTACAACCCCAGATCAAACTCCAGATAGAGAGACGTGTCCAACCCACGATTCTTTAACGCCTGGGCCCACCAAGTGTGTTGGGGCAGTTCGACTTTCTCTACCTTCCTCAATTTTCAAAGATCTTGACTTGCTAGCCTACAACCTAAATTTTTTTAATGTGGTGTCTTAGGTGGTTCATGGAGGGCCCTCCTGCATGAGTCGTGGTTCTAACCCAGCCACCAGCACGTTCTGACAATCTAAACCGTTCGTCTCATTTTTGCACCAATTTAGTTAGATTAATATATATAAAAAAAGAGCCCAGGTCCTCTGTTGAAACCTAAGCAGAGAAACCCTGTTCGTCATTTTTCTGATTGGTCCAACTTAGCTTAATGTGTTTGAGCTAAGCTGCTATGACACAGTCAGGATGAGCTTGACCCATCAGAGCCGCAGAAGCAGAGCTTCCCTGCTCGGTTTCAACAGAGGATCCGGATTCATAAGAAAGATAAAAAATAAAAATAAAAAGCCACGTTTATTGGTCATTTCAGTACATTATTCTTGTCGTTGGTGTACCGTCACCTATGTCATCCGTTCATTTCAACGATACCGTTCAGAAGCATCATTCAGCGTGACTTTTGGGCCGTTGACTATCCAGCGGTCCTCTGAGTATGGTGGCCCCATCGAGAGACACTTCCGTAGTAATGCGATTAGCATCTCTGGCAAGGAAATGACGCCAATATGGAATAGACGAGAATATCAATGGACGGTTGACAATACAATGTGAACTATTGACTTGTTCCTTTTATTCCCGCCTTAAAAATTTCTAACTGAGGTTTACTAATTCCACGCGCGCGTGTGGGAGCAATAGACATCCACACACAGGGGCATGGTTTCAAGACTTGGACGAGTCTCTCTGAGATCTCAGCTTTCCATCAGGGGCATGGTTTTAAGACTTGGACGAGTCTGATACGACTCGTCAAGTCAAGGAGGATGTGGCCTGCCCCCATTGGGTTCGATACTATGAGTCATCCTCAGTTACCACCGACTTGGGCCACTTGGACCGATTCAACCCTGACTCGGATGAGTCACAATCAACTTAGGGCCGAACAAGTCCGGCCGAGTTACTGAGTCTTTAAACCAAGATTAAGTGAGCTAAACTTTTAGATCTCAGCATTATTTCCAACCTTACAGAAAGCTCAGATCTCACACACGTGTGGATATGTACCACTCAACACGCGTGTGGAATTAGCAAAACCCATGTGCAATTCCAAGCTAGTAATTGGATGGTGATAACTGTAGGTTCAACCAGATGAACGGTTAAAATCACGATACACCGACCACTTTGCGGTGGTGATGGGTGGATCACCAAACCTTTTGGCAAGTTCTACCAGTTCATACGAAAGAAAGAGCTCGGTCTTATTCAATTAAGAAAAAAAACAAAAGAATAAAGAACAAGTCATTGATAAAAAGCTCGAGTATCCACATAAAGAATAAAGAAAAGGCCTTCTCAACCTGGTGCTGTCTCTCCCTTAGGAAGAACAATGTCCACCGAAAATCACTGGTTCTCCATCCCGGATGATGATCGTGAGAGAAGAGGCTATGAAGTGAACGGCCGGATCATGCTCATTGCTGTCATCTCATTGTTCTTTGTCGTAGTCATCGTCATCACCCTCCATATCTATGCTAGGTGTATCATCCGTCGCCAGGAAAGACGCCGGACCATGATGCGTCAATTGAACATGGCCATGGTCGATGCACAAATGCATTCCCAAGAACCACCCAAGACCGGGCTTGAACCATCGGTCATCGCCACACTCCCTATATTCACTTACAAACAAGCCGATCGGCTCGACGACATTGGTGTCGAGTGCACAGTCTGCCTTAGTGCATTAGAGGAAGGGGAGATGGCTAGGCTTCTGCCTAACTGTAAGCACACATTCCATGTACAGTGCATTGATATGTGGTTGCACTCTCACTCGACATGCCCGATTTGCCGAACTGGGGCTGAGCCTCGACCCCAAGGTGTGATCAGGGAACCAGTAGCCTTGGCAGGTGCATCGGCTCCACCTTTTGATTTGTTGACCCGGACGGCATCAATGGCGTCTGAGGGCACATCGGATGCAGCGGCCCAGTCCTCGAAGATGGGCGGATCTGGTTCGCGATTGAACTCTTTTAGGAGGATGCTTAGTCGGGAGAGATCAGAAAGGAGGATGCAATCTTGTGGGCAAGCAGATACTGTGGAAGATCTGGAGAGGCAGTGAATTTTGGTATACACGTTCCTTGTGCTGCTTCTCATTTCCTTTTTTTTTTTTTTTTTTTTCACTTAGATTTATAGATATATCTGTGATAAAGCCATTTTTTGTATACACCCCTCTTTGGTATATATTCGGGTTTGTTTATATCTTTATTAGATTTTCGTGAGTGGTAATGGTTTGTAAACTACGGATTTTTCATTTGCTCATTTTGGCCATTGATCTCGACTGTCCAATTGGTGGATGAAATCTGCTTGAGACGTAGGCAAAAAATCAGGCGGATTGGAAACCCGTAACAATATAATTCATCATCCATTTTGGAATGGTCAAAAAGGTGAAGGCAACGGCCCGAAGAAATGCCTGTAGATTATAAGGTTCATTTGGATCTCTGAAGTAGAATCCAAAATCGCATGGTAAATGGAATCGATGCGAATTAGAATCCTCTTAGTTGTGTTTGAATGCCTATAATTAAAATACATTGGAATTAATTGGAATGCATTACCTAAATCAATTTTAATAACCCATATATATATATATATATATATATATATATATATATATATATATATATATATATATATATATATATATATAACATTTGATATAATAATTATAATAAACTTATTGAAATATATATTTAACCAGAATAAGAAAATTTGAGCCTTGGGCGGAACACAAAATTAGTAAACTCACTTTCGAAAATCCAACCAAATTGGTATTCCCATTTGATTCTAAGCCTTTTGAGAGGATTCTGTTTCACATGATTTTATGCATTTCATTTCACATTGTTTCTCAATATCGTTGTTTATTATCAACTAAAAAAATTCCTTTTTGCCCACATGCATTCATTTACCACTGATTTCAACCATTTACTATTTCACCTAAGTGTGCCGGGCAGCATTATTATGCTTAGAAAAGGGAAATGAAATGGGGTGAGATGCACCTTTCTTGGAAATGACCTCCATCATAGCCAGTCATCTAAGCTTTATCCCAATTAATTAGGATAGGCTACATAAACCATGTTTGGTTTAGATTTATGATGAAGTGGCTATTGAAAAACAAAACAACTCACTACTCATCCTTAATTGTAACTATATTCCACCAATGCGTCCTGTAAGGATCCAACACTAGTGAGCTGTTTTTAAGAAGAGAACATGTACATGTTTTATGACCCTTTATTACATGATGATAATTGTGGGACACGTATGCCACTGCAATAATATGCTTTTAAGGAAAAGGTTGTTCAAGAGGTGATCCAAATGCACAATAGCATTTTTCATGGACAGCTTTATCCGTGCGCCCAAACACAACAAATGGACATACATTTTCAGGATTTAATTACTGAAAATGAAGACTCATTTTTTAAGTGAAATTTCCAAGGATCCAAAATAAACCCCAAGGTTAGAAATAGCCCATGGCTGCGATTTATTCTTCTTTCTTCTTCTTTTTCTTCTTATTATTATTATGATATATTTTTTTTTGTTCAGAGTAGCCCATCCATGAGATGAGGTATCAGTTGGTTGGTGAGCATTCGTGAAAGAAAATTCATCGACATTAAGATTCATATGGTTGATACAATTTAGTTACGAAATAGAAGTTTGCTAGACCAGCATGTACCTCCACACGCAATGCAATTTTGCAAACTGAAAAGGTGGGTAGGCATCTGAGTGGTGTTCAAGGTTGCCATGCCACGGGCGAGGTGGTTTGGCTACTGACCCAACACCAGCAATTGCTAGCTCATGTCAAAACTCTATGTACCCCACTATGATGTATGTGTTTTTATCTATGATGTTCATTCATTTTTAACAACTCATTTGAGGGCATCACAAAAAAATGAGGCATATCCAAATCTCATTTGGACCCTACAATAAAAAACAATGGAGGATTGTGTTGGGTGCGTTTCACACAAACCTTCGGATCTCGCCCCCCAATACACTAAAATTATGGACTATGCTAATGCAATAATCAAGAATAAACATCAACCACACGAACACAAAGAGTTTTTACATGGAAAACCCTCAAAAGAGGTAAAAACCACGGGACCTAGTCCAGATCAACAATCCACTATCTCAGGGAACTGTTACAACCGATCTCAAGCACACGCCGCTTGGATCAAACCTTCTTCACCCACGCAGGGATGGATAAACAACAAGAGAATAGTAAAGGAGAAACGATCTCACCGATCCCGAAGACGTAGAAGCGCTGAGATGACCATTACGCAGAAGAACCCTTCTTCAAACAACTTCTCCCTTCTACAAGCTTCCTCTTTCTCTCTCTCTCTTCTCTTTCTCTCTTCCTCTTTTTCTCTCTTTCTCACCTTGGACGTGTTGGCAACACAATGGGATGCCCTAATCCCGTTTTGGAGCGCTTAAGTACAAAAAACGGAGCAATTAGAGCCAGATTAGGAAACTGCGTACAAGCAGCCCGAGCAGGGTCGAATGCCCGGTCACCAGACCGTCGGGCGCCCGACCAACTCAAAAAATAGTCCAGCAATGAAACATGAGAAAAATTGAATTTCGGGCACCCGGACCAACATAGTCGGGCGCCTGGCCGGGTCATCGGGCGCCCGATCACTTTGACCGTCGGGCGCCCGGCAATGGACAAAATTGTCCAGCGTGCAAACCTCCTTCTGGGGGGGAATTTCGGTCGCCCGGCCACTATCTGGCCCGGGCGCCTGGCCTCACCCTGCAACATTCTCTCCTCTGACACATTTGAGGAGGAAAACTCCATCAAATCTCCCCCTTTCTGACTCAGGAGAAATTCGCCTTCTTCAAGCCAGCCAGGTTTTTGCAAACCTCAAACTTGCCATTGAGCAAAGCCTTGGTCATCATGTCTGACCCGTTATCGTCCATATGGATCTTCTCAAGCTGTAACACCTTCCGTTACAAAGTATCCCTGATCCAGTGATACCGAATCTCTATGTGCTTCGACTTGGAATGCTGACTTGGATTCTTGCTCAAGTGTATAGCACTTTGGCTATCACAATAGACCACGTGCTCCTCCTGCTTCAGGCTGAGTTCCTGTAGGAACCTCTTCATCCAAAGCATCTCTTTGCATGCTTCTGTGACCGCGATGTACTCGGCTTCTGTCGTCGACAATGCTACGACCTTCTGTAGCTTGCTCTGCCAAGAGACCGCTCCCCCTGCAAATGTGAACATGAACCCCGATGTAGACTTCCTGGAGTCTATGTCACCTGCCATATCTGCATCTGTGTAGCCTTCTAACACAGGTTTTCCGTCACCATAGCATAGGCTCAACCAGGATGAGCCTCTTAGATACTGCAGTATCCACTTCACCGCTGCCCAATGTTTTTTGCTAGGATTGGCAAGATACCGGCTGACAACACCAACCGCATATGCTATGTCTGGGCGCGTATACACCATAGCATACATCAAACTTCCTACCGCTGACGCGTAGGGCATCTTCCGCATCTCTTCCACTTCCGCCTTCGTCTTGGGACACTGCTTGTCGCTCAATTTGAAGTGACCATCCAGTGGAGTATTGACTGGCTTCGCTGCATTCATGTTGAACCGCTCTAGGACTTTCTCAATATACCGCTCTTGTGACAACCAAAGCTTCCTGCTGCTTCTGTCATGAGTTATCTCCATTCCTAGGATCTGTTTCGCCGGGCCCAAGTCTTTCATAGCAAACGACTTGCCCAACTCCTGTTTCAGCCTGTCAATCTTCTTGATGTCTTTTCCCATGATGAGCATGTCATCAACATACAATAGCAGAACTAAGAAATCACCATATGAGAACCTGCGAGTGAACACACAGTGGTCCGACTTCGTTCTGTCATATCCATGCTTCAACATGAACGAGTCGAACGTCTTGTACCATTGCCTAGGAGCTTGCTTCAGCTCATACAAGCTCTTCCTAAGCCTGCACACCATATGCTCTTTGCCCTTGACTTCGAACCCTTCTGGTTGACGCATGTAGATCTTTTCTTCCAGGTCACCATGGAGAAAGGCAGTTTTGACATCTAACTGGTCTATCTCCAGATCCATGCTAGCCGCCAACCCAAGCAACACCCGTATGGATGTCATCTTCACCACTGGTGAGAATATCTCCTTGAAGTCTATTCCTTTCCTCTGACTAAACCTTTTCACCACAAGTCTAGCCGTGTACCTTGTCTGTGAATTCTTCTGCTCATTCTTCTTTCTGAACACCCACTTGTTGCTCAGAGCTTTCTTGCCCTTAGGCAATTTCACCATATCATAGGTGTGGTTCTTATGTAAGGATTCTATCTTCTCTCGCATAGCTTTCAACCACTCCCCCTTATGCTCGTCGGCTAGGGTCTCAGAATAGTCTTCTGGCTCTCCCCCATCAGTGAGCATAATGTACTCATGCGGCGAGTACTTCTTGGATGGATGTCTGTCCCTTGATGTCCTCCTCACTTGCGGCTCAACAGGTGGATCAAGTTTAGGCTGCTCCCCCTGTCCATCTTCTGTAGGGACTTCCTCATCCTCTACACCTTGCTGTACTCCCCCGTCATCAGGCACCACGGGAGGAGTAACTGGATCCATATCTTCCAGTTCACCTGAACTGGGTTGGGTCTTCACTGGCTTTTCAATGTCTTCTATACATTGATCTTCAATGAAAACCACATCTCTGCTCCTGACGAGCTTCTTCTTGGTCGGATCCCACAACCTGTAACCGAACTTTTCATCATTGTACCCTAAGAACACACACTGCCTGATCTTCGTGTCGAGCTTGGACCTTCGTCCTTTGGTACGTGAACTGATGCCCTGCATCCAAACACCCTAAGATGACTATATGATGGATCATGTCCAGTCCACACCTTCTCAGGTACTTCTCCATTCAACGGGGCCGATGGAGACCTGTTTATCAAATACACCGCCGTGTGCATTGCTTCTCCCCAGAACATCTTAGGCAACTTTGCATGGGATAACATGCATCTGATTTTCTCTATTATGGTGCGATTCATTCGCTCAGCCACACCATTATGCTGGGGGGTCTTGGGAACTGACTGTTCATGCCGTATACCCAGTGACTTGCAATACTCGTGGAAGTCACCTATGTATTCACCACCATTGTCAGTGCAGATGCACTTCAATGATTTGCCTGTCTCCCTCTCGACCATAGCATGAAACAGTTTAAACACACCAAAGACCTTGTCCTTGGATTTCAAAGCATACACCCAAACCCTCCTAGATGCATCATCTATAAATGTGACAAAATACAATGCCCCACCCAAGGTTTTTGTCCTCATAGGACCACAAACATCAGAATAAACCAAATCTAATGCATGTACTTTATTAGTATGAGAAGCAGTTTTAACAAAAGAAACTCTATGCTGTTTCCCAGATAAACAGTCAATACAAGTTTTGAGAGGTTTACCTGTCACGTCTGGAAGGAGCTGCTTCTTCGCTAGTAGCTGAAGCCCTTTTTTACTCGTGTGGCCTAGACGCCTGTGCCACACGTCAGTAGCTGAATCCTCTGCTGCGTTCAATCCACTCTTGCATACACTGATACTTGCCTTGTAAACAGTGCAACACTTCTTTCCTCTGGCAGCGATCAACGAACCCTTGATGAGCTTCCAGCGCCCACCAGCAAACCGGCTTTCATAGCCATCATCATCCAGCCTTCCCGTCGACATCAAGTTGAGGCGAAGGTCTGGAATGTGTCTCACGTCCCTGAGAACCAATGTGCAACCCACATCGGTCTTCAAACAAATATCACCGACCCCTACAATCTTCGAAACACCAGAATTTTCCATCTTCACTGTCCCATAGTCACCTGACTTGTAGCTTGTGAAGAAATCTTTGCGTGGAGTCGGATGAAACGAGGCTCCCGAGTCTATCACCCAGTCGATGTCCTGACTCGAAGCCGTAAGACAAGTATCGTGATCTGCCGAAAGAATAATAACAACGTCACCATCTGAGGCGACCGCAGTAGAATCTGAATCATCTTCCTTCTCCTTTCCTTTACCCTTCTTGTCACTCTTCTTCCTGTGACATTCATGCTTATAGTGGCCCTTCTTGCCACAATTCCAGCATTCAACATCTTTCCTGACGACTGACTTGCCTCTTGATTTATCTCGGGCCTTTCCGCCCTTTCTGTTTTTTCCTCTCCCCCTATCTTGTGTCACAAGGGCCTCTTGTTGAGCAGGCCCTAGGGACTTCCTCATTGTCTCCTCATTGAAGAGACAGCTTGTTATCTGATCCATGGATACCTTTCCATCTGGCGCGGAATTACTTAGAGACACCACCAATGTCTCCCAACTGTCAGGCAATGAGCTAAGCAGTAGCAAAGCCTGAAGTTCATCATCCAGGACCATCTTTATGGCGGAGAGTTGGTTCACAATGTTGCTGACCTCATTCATGTGTTCAGCCACAGAACCATCATCTTTGAACTTGAGATTCATAAGTCGTCTTATCAGGAATATCTTATTGCCGGCTGTCTTCCTCTCATACAGCCCTTGCAATTTCAGCCATAGGCTAGCGGCTGAGGTCTCTGTAGACATATGGTGGAAAACCGAATCATCCAACCATTGTTTAATGAACCCCACCGCCTTCCGGTCCACTTTCTTTCAATCATCATCTGATATATCCTTTGTCTTCGCCGATATGCCTAGAATTGAAGCATACAAGTCCTTGCAATAGAGCAAGTCCTCCATCTTAGCCTTCCATATGATCCAGTTAGAACCATTAAGGCTGATCATCCTTGATGAGCCACCTTCCATAATTCAGAACCGATCCCACACTGTTCAAACAACCTGAACCTGGCTCTGATACCACTTTATTGGGTGCGTTTCACACAAACCTTCGGATCTCGCCCCCCAATACACTAGAATTATGGACTATGCTAATGCAATAATCAAGAATAAACATCAACCACACGCACACAAAGAGTTTTTACATGGAAAACCCTTAAAAGAGGTAAAAACCACGGGACCTAGTCCAGATCAACAATCCACTATCTCAGGGAACTGTTACAACCGATCTCAAGCACACGCCGCTTGGATCAAACCTTCTTCACCCACGTAGGGATGGATAAACAACAGGAGAATAGTAAAGGAGAAACGATCTCACCGATCCCGAGGACGTAGAAGCGTTGAGATGACCGTTGCGCAGAAGAACCCTTCTTCAAGCAACTTCTCCCTTCTACAAGCTTCCTCTTTCTCTCTCTTCTCTTTCTCTCTTCTTCTTTTTCTCTCTTTCTCACCTTGGACGTGTTGGCAATACAATGGGATGCCCTAATTCCGTTTTAGAGCGCTTAAGTACAAAAAACGGAGCAATTAGAGCCAGATTAGGAAACTGCGTACAAGCAGTCCGCGCAGGGTCGGGCGCCCGGTCACCAGACCGTCGGGCGCCTGGCCAACTCAAAAAACAGTCCAGCAATGAAACATGAGAAAAACTGAATTTTGGGCGCCCGGACCAACATGGTCGGGCGCCCGGCCGGGTCATCGGGCGCCCAGTCACTTCGACCATCGGGCGCCCGGCAATGGACAAAATTGTCCAGCGTGCAAACCTCCTTCTGGGGGGAAATTTCGGTCGCCCGGCCACTATCTGTCCCGGGCGCCCGGCCTCACCCTGCAACATTCTCTCCTCTGACACATTTGAGGAGGAAAACTCCATCAGATTGAACACTTATTGTTGAAAACTTTCTAGGGGCCACAGAGGTTTTGGTTCAAGCTCATATTTGTATTTTTCGTTCATCCTCGTTTGTATTACTTTATTAACAAGTTGGATGGCAAATCAACATTATAGTAGGCTCTTAGAATTTTTTTAACGGTGGGGTGGACGTTCAATCAACACTGTTTTCATGTGGTGTGGTCCACCTGAGATTTGGATTAGCTAGCCTTGTTTTTTGGGTTATGCCCTAAAATGAGCTGGCAAAATAGTTGGCCACATGGATAAAACACAGACATCATGGTGGCGTCCACAGAGCTTTGACACCAGCTAGCTGGCTGGTGTTGGACTCACTAGCCAAACCGCGTCCGTCACCCGCAGGTTGCTTGTGTCTGACGTTTGGGAATGGACACTTAAACCTAGGATTCCTCTTTCTTTATTTTTCAATTCAACGAGATGAAAAGTGCTTTCAAGGAAGTTACTGAGAAAGTCTTGGCGCAACCAAACACCACAGCACCCGTGCAAATACTGTGCACCACTTTAGATGTTTCGTGCTAAAACATCTCATTAGAAGGAAAATATAGCCAACAACGGGATTCAGCAAACGTCCACTGATCAGAGATCCGGATCATTTCTTCAATCTGATGTTGGGGCTAGGTCCCATCTACAGCGGGTCCTGCTATTTGGACCGTCTGGGTTTAGGAACATATATAGCACGCGCGCTATGGCTCAGTGCATGCACGACTCTTGGCTGTGATGACACATGTGCCCATGCGAGGACGGGACTTTCGCAGGAAGTTCCTGCGATGGGAACTTAGGTGGGACCCACCGTGATGTTTGTGAGAAATCCATCCTGTCTATACATTTTGTGAGATCATTTTAAGACAAGCGAACAAAAAATGAGCAGGATCCAAAACTCAAGTGGGCCTCAATAAAGGAAAAGGTGCGTAGGGAAATTTCTACCGTTGAAACCTACCTGGGTCGACAGTGATGTGTGTATGCCATGTATAACGGAATTCCTATCGGGATGAGCTGAAAACATAAATATCGGCCTGATTCAAAACTTCTGTGAACCCATGCATATTTCATCTGTGGCCGTTCAAGCCTCCCGTTTTCGGCCCACTTGAGTCTTCGTTCCGGCTATTTTTGTTCGCAAGTCCTAAAACGAGCTCACAAAATGGATAGACGGGATGGATTGCTCACAAATATCACAGTGGCCCCACCTAAGTTACCAGCTCAGAACTTTCTGTGAAACTTCCTGCGAAAGGATATCCTCCGCTTCCAGAATACCGGCGTATGTTTGGACGCGGATATCCTGGGAAAGCATTACACAGGAAGTTCCTGCATTGGGTAGCTGGTGGGGCTCACCGTGATGTTTCTGAAAAATCCACCTTGTCTACCGGTTTATTCAGGTCAATTTAGGGCATGAGTCCAAAAATAAGGTGGATCTAAAACTCAAGTGGGCCACATGAGAGGAAAAATGGGGAAAATAGTTTTCCACCATTGAAAACTTTCTAGGATCCACCTTAGGACATGTTTGGCCCATGGTATTAGAAGGGATGGAATGGTATTAGGTGGGATTAACATCATTTATTGCACAATGATTACGTGTCTGGTAATCCCATCTTATTTCCATATCCAATCTCATGTTTGGGATCAAACACTTACCATGGGAAAACCATTGGATTAAGCAAAATCCTGTTTGGTGGACCATAGAATTGCAATCAACGGACCACATTCACAATGGATGTCCATCACTTGAACATGTATATAACCATAGTGTCATGTATAGAGGACTTATATGGATGGATGGCATGGATAAAACACATGCATCAATGTGGGGCCCACGTGTGTGGGATTTTGAAATCCCAATGGAAATCCCACATGGGATCAAGTGCAATTCCATCTCACCTAATCCCAGGCCTCCCATCCTCCTAGAACATCACATGGAATTGGCATGGAACCAAACGCAATTCCATCCCATCTAATACCATGCCCCAAACACCTCCGTAATGGTTATACACCATCCAAACCGTTTACAAGGTCATTCCCACTATGATGAAGTGAAAAAAAAAAAAAAAAGTTCTGATACAGAACTTTGGAACTTTTGTGGCCATAAGAATATTTAAATGGTGGTCACTAATCATTGAATTTCCACTGTTTCCTCTCATGCAGCCCACTTGAGTCTTGGATCCGCCTAAGTTTTGTCCGAATGTCCTAAAATGATCTCGTAAAATATATGACGGGGTAGATTTCTCAAAAACATCACGGTGGCCCATCTAGCATCCCAGGAACTTCCTATGAAAGCTCCGCGACCATTCTGACATCTAGGGTGGTAAATGGTTGGGCTTGGGGTGAGTTTAGCCAAAACTAGACTCACCCATTTACTAAATGGATCTGGGTCCATATTTTAGACCCAGACCCTTTCATTAAATGGGCGAGTCTGGGTTGGGTCTGAGTTAACCCCATTAGACTCATTTATAAATGGGTCAGGTCTAATGGGTTTAGGTCTAGATCTTGTATGCAAGCATTATTTATTAGGTTTAAAATTGGGTTCGGACATGTCTAAGCCTGAATGGGTCCCTTGCAACATATACCAAACCCACCCATTTGCTAAATGGGTTCGAGTCGAGCCTAAAATAAAGGAAACCAAATCCACGCCCATTTAGAAACTTCGTTTGTTCTTGGAGCCACACCCCTACCATTTAACAAATGGGTTGGGTCTAGGTCGGGTCTAAATGGGTTGGTTCTGGGTACCCCATCGGGTCCACTGACCCATTTACAGCGCTGCTGACGTCCCTTTCCTTGTCCTCACATATGAAACCACAACCAAAGGTGTGAAAAATGGACGCCGCCGCTTCAGTGGATCCCTAACTGTGGGGCCCACCTTGATGTAAGTGTTGAGTTTCCACACTGTCCATCCATTTTTCCATATCATTTTAAGCATGGCCTAAAACACTAAGCAAATCTAAATCTCAGGTAGATCACACTAGAGGAAACCGTGGTGATTGACCATTAAAAACTTCCCATGGGTCATCAAAGCTATTCGATCAAGCTGATATTCATATTTCCCTTCATCTACAGGTAATGTTGGATGGCAAATAAATATTATGGTGGGCTCTATAAAGGTTTTAATGGTGGACATATAACCACCACTGATACTATTTCCTATGATAAAACTTGAATATTTTATTGAATAATGCATATAATGTGCAAATTTTTTAACTACACCATTAATAAAAAATAATAAGCTAAATTTCGTAATTGCCAAAAATAACAAAATTTTAATCATAATAGAAATTATCCAAAATAGTAAAACTCATCTAAAGCCTAATTTACAAAAAAAAAAAAAAAAAAAAAAAATCAAGATAAACCTTATTAGATGAGTCATAGTATGATTACAAGTAATTTCTGAAAAATGTGAAAATCCATAACTTTAAAAATAAGTAAATATTATAAAAATTGAAATTACTAAAAATAGTAAATTAATTCCTAAAGTTTTGTTTTTAAGTTGAAAGCGTGCATTTTCTTACGAAATGAACAAATATTAGCCATAGATGACATGTTCCAGTCAAAATTCATAAGTCGTGTGTCCCATAACAATACTCGGATCAAAAGTTATGGTTGATTTACGGTTTGCACATTGAATAACAATTTCTTCCTATTCAGAATGAATTTCTTCAATTCGGATGCGCTTGGGAGCCAATTACGTCATTCTCGACGTAGGATTGAGTCGAGATTTGACGGATTACTTCCATTTTCATTTAGCCTTCTTTTTATTGAGCCATGCTCTATGTCACGTCTTACATCAGTCCTCTTCACTTGGAAAGAACTTATCCTCGAGTTATTTAACAAACTTGGCTCATGATAGTCATACAAGTCTACCATAATGAAATTTCATAACATCTTCGTTCCCTTATAAGGATTAACAACATAGGTGTCGATTTTCTTATTCCTTCACTTTTTATATGTTCGAGTCGAAAACTTCTTTCTGTGCAAGTGAACTAGTATATTATCACAACTTCAAAAGATTTATCGTGCTAATGTTTATTAGACACTTCCTTGTACTTGGTGTTATACTCCTGTCATTTTTTCTTAACATCGCCATGCATTGTCATGATCTTATCCACCATATTTTCTGCAACAATGCGCATATATGATAACTTAGGTAACGGGACCGGGTCGAGTGTATGCGTTGGAATGACCATACATAACCTCGATTGAGGACTTCTTGGTTGATCGAGTATGCATTTTGTTGAAGGCGAATTCCACTTGAGAAAGAGAAATATCCTGCATGGGGGAAATTTATCGATACATTGATCTCCCCTATCTCCTCAGATTTTTTTTATGAAATCCCTTACGATTACGAGAGACTACCCTCCGTTTTAAAAGTCTTGGGTTGGTTCTCCGTTATCATAGAGGTGAGGATAATCTTTCTACCATCTTTAATAAAAATAAAAATATTATTCTGGCTTCTATGCATGGCATCAACATGATACTGCCATAGTCGACCAAGTAGCATATGACAAGCATTCATATCAACAACGTCACACATTATTTCATCCTTATGATATTTACCAATGGAGAAGGAAATGCAACATTGTTTAGTTATATTTATTTCACTAACCTCCTTGATTGATCCAATCATATACGGATAATGTGGTGTTTTTCTATTTTCAATTGCATCTTTTCCACCATAGTCTTTGATATAAGATACTCACTACTTCTGCAATCTATGATCATAGCACATACCATTTAATTCATGGTGCACCTTGTTCGAAAAAAGTTGTACCACTGTAAATCTATCTTCTCCTTTGATGTATATAACAGCTTCCTCACAATCAAAGTGATGGCCTGCGATTCAGCATTATCAGGTGGTGGTTTGCCATTGATTACCAGTGTCGTACCATGATCATGATACTCATGATACCCAGATCAAAAGTTATGGCCAATTTACGATTCATACTTTGAATGAGAATTTCTCTCTGTTAGATTGAATTTTTTTATCCAAACACACCTAAGGCTTAGTTACATTATGCCTTTTTTTTTTTTTTTTTTTGTCGAACCATGCTAAGAATGTATCTGTGCCACATCCTACACCAACCTGAGATTTGAATATTCTACAATTTTTATGACATGCCCTATAATAATGGGAAATAACCAATTGACTGCGTGGATATACAACACAGATCAAGGTGCCCCCACAGTTAGAGAACCACTGAATCCGCGCTAAAAGTAAGTGTGCTTCTGTATAGAATCCTACTTGTTGGAAATTGAGCAAGATCCATACCATTAATCTCAGGGCACATGTTGGAAATTGAGCAAGATCCAGACCATTCTCAGGCCACTATACGGTATAGTAATGCTGCCACTTGCATTAGGACACTTAAACAGTCCAATCAATTGATATACACTATCATTAGGTTGGACAATCGTATCATGGGCTACATGTAAAGACCACAACAATAAGACAAATAGTAACCATTTCGTTAGGCCTTTAATATGGACGGTCATTATCGCTTGAAATGGTTCAATCAACAAACTGATCCAAGTATATGTTTGGTACCATCATGGACCGTCTATGATTCAATAGAATCACTTTTGTCAGGCAACCGTAAGAATCACATCCATGGCCCAGAAAAGATGGCTACAACAGATAAGCCCAAATAAATGATGGTTGGATCATCAACAGTGAGATTTTTGCATGTTAACCCTTGAAATATATGCTGGACTTAATGAACGCTTCAGTCTCAAAGCATTGGAGCATTTCTCTGAAAAAGAAAGCAAGCCACATGTTCTAATGGAGGTTTGGACTCTATAAAGTGCACCACGTAGGTACGTGTAGGATTTGTGCTTGAGCTTCGGCTTTCTGTGGTGGGTCTACGTGGACTTGATTTGGGCTTGACCTTGGGCTGTATGGTGCTAGGCTGGGCCTTTCTGGCCTAGCCAAACACAGCCCGTTCTCACGCAGGTTGTTCCAAGGAGTTTGAAATGGGATGATCTCGTCCGTACGTTTGAGACGGGATTTTCCTGTAACGGGGTACATAGTGCTCCTGCAACCAAAGCTCTGTGAAGTCCATCATGATGTCCGTAGACATCCATTCCATCCATCACTTTGTCCAGCTGTGTTAGGATGTAAGCCCAATATATATGGCAGATACAAAATTCAAGTGGGCCACATTATAGGAAATAAGGGGGATTGAATGCCCACTATTGAATACTTCCAGCGGCCCACGGGAGTTCTGGATCAAGCTGATATTTGTATTTTTACTTCGTCGTGGTGAGGATCAGCTTATGAGCGGGTTAAAGTGGCATATGAACATCATAATGGGCTTCAAGAAGGTTTCAATGGTGGGGCGTTTCCATCTCATTTTCCTGTGTTGTGGCCCACTTAAGCTGTGAATGTATCTCATTCTTGAGTTCATAGTCTATTATGAGCTGGCTAAACTAATGGACGGAGTGGATATCACACGGACATCACGGTGAGCCCTGTCGAGCTTCGTATAACAGGAACTTCCTGCAACAAGGATTACAGTAAGCTAGGTTAAGGTCGCCACCGGTCACGGGTCACCAACCGGTTGTCCTTTCATGGCTTCGAAAGTCCAAGTCAACTACAGCTGTAGCAATGGGATCGAAGGTAGCAGCTGTACTCTAACCTTGCAGTATACGCGTGCGATTCGTCAATCTCCCACTTAGGACGGGGAGCGGATTAGGTGAGACCTTGGATCCACCGAGGTGGGTGGGACCCTTGACTGTGGGGCTCGCATTGATGTATGTTCCTTAAATCCACACCGTCCAACTATTTTGAAATTTCATTTTAGATCATGATCCCAAAAATCAGGCTGACTCAAACGTTAGCTGGACCACACCACAGGAAACAGTCTTGATTAAATCCTCGCCATTGAAAAATTCATGTATTCCACCTGAATGTTTATTTGCCATCCAACCAGTTGATAAGGTCACAAACACCTAGATGAAGAGACCACACAAATATCATCTTAATCCAAAGTTTTTGTGGCCCACAAGAAGTTTTTAATTGTCAATCACCACTGTTTTATGTACTGTCCATTCGGAATTTGAAACTTCTTCATTTTTTTTTTTTTACAATGCCCTAAAATGATCTTTCAATACGGATGGACGGCGTGGATATAGTCACATACATCACAGTGGGACCCACAGTCTGGGTCCCCACCCACCTTGGTGGATCCGGGGTCTCATCTAACCCGCTCCCTTAGGACGGTGAGAAAAGTCGTCCCACCAGATGAGCGGTTCAAACCACCAGATGAACGGTGATTGTTGAGCCGTCAAACAAGTCGGCAAGTTCCATCCTGTCTGTCTGATTCCATGATACAGGAAGTTCTCGTTAGTCAGAAAAGAGGAAAAAAGGGGTTTTCGTTGCCCAAATCACAGATGGTGTGATTTTTGGGCCCAGATCTAAATTTTAATTTGGCATCGAATTATTGAAGTGGACATCCCACTCTCAAATTTTCCTTTGGAGCAGCCCACTTAATCACAGACCAGCTTATATTTTGGGCCTGGGCCAATGAGGAATCACATATCTAATGGGCAGAATGGATTTCACATGCACATCTCGGTGGGCTTCTATAAAACACGCATATCATCCAATAAATTTTCATTTTTAATAGGGAATTTCAATTTTACAAAAAAAAAAAATATTTAATAAAATTTGCCTTTATGTAGTTTTCTCAAAAAAAGGTATTCAATATACCTAATTAATCTAAGCAATTATCATTACATTACTTTTCTTAAGGGTAGCACGGGTGGGCTGTGCCACCAAAGGAGTGCATGGCTCAAGTGGGGCCCACCATGATGTTCATGTGAAATCCACCCTGACCACTAAGTGCATCACCTCCTGTTAAGCTCATGTCCCAAAACTCAACGCCATCCATGATTCAAGTAGACTACACAATTATAAACAATTTACAGAGCAACGATAACACTCCAAATTGTTTCTCTGGGAGTGGCGTATTTGAATTACCAATAGGCCTGATTTTGGCCTACGCCTAAATTTTGGTGTGGAATTTGATGGATAGAGTAGATTTTAATGAACAATAAAAATCAATGGTAGATGTCTTTCTCAATTGCTTCCCTTAGAATAGCCTACCTAAATCACATGTGAGCCTTTTAGCCCTTTACCTAATACGAGATTACACATTTAATGGTTAGAATAAGATTTCGCATTCGTATCATTGGAGATCTTTTTTGAAAATTCAATGGAGTTGTCCTTTGTTAACAACTAAAAAACAAAAACAAAGACTGAAATTGGGCCCCCACCTTGATGTATATGTGCAATCTGCTGTAACAATTAGATGAATAATCACAAGATAGGCCTAGGGCAAAAAAATCAAGCTAACTTATTATTCAAGTGGGCCAAATCAAAGAAAGCAGTTGAAGAGAGGAGTACATGTTTGATTTTTATAGGACCCATCGTAATTATTATTAGGTAGAATCCGCTCCAACTAATAGATGACATAAAAAAGATATAGGCTTGTGGTCTAAAACTCATATTCATTTGTGATTTAGTTGGGCAATACTAAGGGAAAGGGCTTAGAGGGTGAGCGTTATACTATACATAGTTTCCAATCATGTGGTCCACCTATATGATCAATGGGGTTGATTTTTTATCCCCATGCCTAACATGGGGCGACTAACCTAGTGATTGGGTGAATTTCGCATAAATATTATGGAGAGGCCCACCCAATCTATTAACCCCTTTCGTTGGCATTGGCAACCATAACAATTATTAATAAACATAAGAGATGATAATTAATGATAATTACTTAGATTAAGGAGGTAACTTATTGAAAATCCTTTTAGGAACGTAGAAGAATAGTTTTTTTTTTTTTTTTTTGTAAAATTCATTTTTATTATATTTGCTGAAATTTCTATTTTTTAAAACAGCTGGGAGCCACTTTGATATTTTACGAGGCCCACCAAGATATGTAAAATCAATTCTAACCATTAGATGTGTAATCCCATGTTAGGTCCAAGGTTTAAAAAAATAAAAAATAAAAAATAAAAAATTATGCTAACTTGTGATTCGAGTGGGCCACACTAAAGTAAACAATTGTGAGAGATATTTCCACCCTCCATTTTTATGGGATCCACCCACTGTGATGATTATAAAAAATCCACTCCAACCATTAGACGCCACACCAAGGTAAATAGTTTTAAGGGTGACTGTTATCTTGTACACTGTTTCTTAATATATGGTCCACCTGAATCAGGGATGGAGATGAGTTTTTGGCACTAGGTCTAACAATTGGTGAACATCTAGTGATTGAGGTGGATTTCACATAAACATGGAGCCCACTAAAGTTGTAAATGCCTTTGCTAGCACAACAACAGCTAATTAAGAAGTCTAACCGAAGGAACTATGTTGCTAACTGCGTAGATTAGAAAAATGAGGTAGATTATAAACTCTAGATTAGGTAGGTAGTTTTGTGTAAAATTCCCTATTTTAATATATTCCAACTCTCCAATTAATATTTAAAATTCCCTATTTCAAGAGCTCTAATTAATTTTTAATCATTAATTACTAATTAGCAGTGATAATCATTTGCACTTTTTAATTCATGAAACAATAATATAAAAAAAATAGTATGTATTGTCGAATTATTCGTTGGCCACGTATGTGATGTGTGTGCGGGCATGCCAGAATCGATTTTCGCGACTCGATTTCAACCAAACAACAATGACCCCTGAGCGCCATGGAAGGTAAATACGTCGTAATCGACCATATATGACCGATATCTGTAGAGATCGGTCGCCCAATTAGCCACTTGCTCAATTGCTTAATGAAAGTGATCAGGCGATGTTTGGAGGGTGGGGTTCGTCCTCCGGAAAGTGGGCTGCAACTTTACCTTTCGAGCGAAAGGATTTCTCTCGGCGTTACTTTAAAGGATGTAAAGAAAATAATTTATAATCGACCATGTGGGCGATCTTTGCTGAAATTGTAAAATAGAACTTTACTGATCGTGAAACTTACTGTTATGGAATGTAATTTTAGAGATTATGCTATCAAAATTGAACAATGCAATTAATGCTAAAGAAAGTAAAAGGAAATGAGTACGCTAAGAAACGTAAATAACAATAAACAAAGAACCTGAATAAGTTTGGAAACGGTAATGTAATCTTGACTTGATAGATGCCTGAGTGCTTATTCTATAAAATACGAAGTACTTGGAATGTAAAAATGGATCGATTACACTATGAAATATAAGGGATTTGGTAAATTGGAAAGATAGATTGATTTGGTTGGTGCCGGATCCCTTTCACTGCTGAGATCCTCCTTTTTTTATGTTTTTCTCCTTAAAGTGTGGAATTATATGGATGCTCCACTTCCTGATGGTTACAATACCCATATTACCTTCTAGAGAGGTCCTTCATTTCCCCTCCTTACATGTGCTGGCAATTGCCTACTCTCCAGATACTTCTTTCTTATAGGGTACAACAACTCCAATCATGTGTGACCCGCCTTGATGTATTTCTATTGTATCCACGCCGTCCACTTGTTTTTCCATCTCATTTTAGGATGAGATCTCAAGCCTTAATAAAATCTAAATCTGAGATGGACCATACAATTAGAAACAGTAATGAATAGCCATTAAAAACTTTAGGTCACAAAAGTTTTTGGATATGCTTGAAATGGCAATTGACCGCTGGCCAAGTAACCAAACGACAGTCGGCCGCCGAAATCGGTCACTGGCCTTTGAAATCGGTCATTGGACTGCCTTCTAAATAAGGTAATCAGCTGCGAAAATAGGCCTCTGGCCGCCACAGTCGACCGTTGTGTTGGTTTCCAAATTGAAATTGGTAGCTGGCAAGGTTGCTAGACGGCAATCGGCCGTTGAAATCGATCGTCGTCCCGCTTGGCAAACAACAATTGATCGGTCGCTCTCATGATTCAGCTCTCCTGATTTAGCAAGACAGTCGATCGGCGAAATTAGCTACTTTTCTATTTCTAATTGACAATTGGTCGCTTTTCCTACTTCAGCATGGCTATCGGCTCGCATTCCTGTTTCTTCTGACGGAAACGGGGTACAACAGTATATTCTCTTAAACATTGTAGAATGAGCTTATTCTGCCATGCGTTGTATGTGGTGCCAACCAAGGTTTGTGCAGTATGCCATCCAGCCGGTCTAATAATGTCGCGACTCGCTGTAATTGTGGACACACCAAAATTCAGGCTAACCCAACCATCTTGCTGGCTACCACCAGAGTTCAAAGGTTTTGAAAAGTGGTCCATTGTTTTCAATAGACCAGTGCACATGATGATCGGATAATCTTGATTTTTGGGTCAACACACATTATCATGATGTGGCCCAGCAGGTGATCCCACCCTGTAGATATGTTGTCTCAAAAATCAGGTGGACATGGTTCTCGTCAGGTGGAGTACATAGGAGAATAGAACATTGAAAGCTGTCAATTTATCTTGGCCGTTCATTTGCATTGTACGCAGGGGGCCAACCTGGAGATCAAATGGTGAGATCTTTTATACAAGCATCTACAAAGTGGTCCACTCGAATGCTCCCAAAGGGCAATACCGAATAATATTGTAATATTCATTGATGACGAGCCAAACCATCAACATAAACCAGAAGGTTTGAAGAGTCAAAAGTCAACTACAACGGTCTGGAATCCGCTGGCCGGCTGCATAAAACACCATTCTTTGGGCCTACCATATTGTACATATGAAATCTACTCCATCCATCAGGTGCCTCCATCGACGGTAGAATCTGGGACAAAACATCAGCCAGATCCACAGATTTGGTGGGCCACATCACAAAAAACGATGGGGATGAGACACCAACCATATGTTCGTATGCAGCGTGGGACTATCTGTTTTTTGTCTTTCATCAAACCCGTTCATCAGGCGTGCCTCAATGGGATGAAGGGGAGATACAAAAATCAGCTTGATCATCCAAAAGTCACACGAGTGGGCCACTAGTTGCAATGTTACATTGACTGGGTTGATCTTGGCCCATGTGAGTTTTTCTAATCCAGCTGGTGCGTATGGTGAACATAACGAGTCGTTTGGTAGAGTGGATTTTTGGGCTGTTTAGATGGATGATTTGAGAAAACTTCTCTGGATTAGAGAAAGTCTATGAGAAGATGTATTTATAATAGTTGTTCTTACAACCGTAGGATAACAAAAGCATATGAAGATTACAACAAACAATTACAATCACATCTACACTATGAGAATGAAAATCTCAATAATTGAGAGCCCTAAAATTTGAATGCTCAATTTAAAATCTAAATCCTGGGTACCAAACGACCCTGATATTTGTTACCTAATGAAGTGGATTTCACGCATACAACATGGTGGGCCCGAAAGAGCACGGGTGTTGTAGACAGGAGCGGCTTAGGTGGATCCCAGCTGAGTGTGGGGCCCACTGTGATGTATTTTTATTATATCCACGCTGTCTATGAGTTTCTCCAGCTCACTTTAGGGCATGATTCCAAAATTTCTACATATCCAAATCTCAGGTGGACCCTACCACAAGAAACAGTGGTGATTGAACTCCCACCATTAAAAACTTCTGGGGGGCCACCAGAATGTTTGCTTGACATCAAACCTGTTGACAAGGTCACAAGACCCGAATGAATGGACCACACAATATCAGCTTGATCCGAAACCTTTTATGGGCCACAAGAAGTGATTAATGGTTAATCACCACTGTTTGTGATGTGGTCCTCTGAGATTTGGGTCTGCAGCATTCTTCGGATCATGGCCTCAAATGAGCTGGCGAAACGGATGGACAGCGTGGATATAATAGAAATACATCAGTAGGCCCCACAGTCAGGGATCCGCCGAAGCTGCGTACGTTGCAGACAATACCCGTCCCACTTGGGTGGTAAAACAATTGGTACGACCACGCTTACGATGGCGTTTTGTGAGCTACCAAACATGTTGGCGGTTGCATCCGTATGCGTATTACCTACTGACGCGGTAAGTATCCAGTAGCTAGTTAGACGGTGATATGTGTTTTATCCTCGCCGTTCATCCATTTTTCAAGATTATTTTATGGCATGAACCCAACATAGTCACATTCAAACCTCATGAGGACCACACCACAGGAAACAGTGGAGACTGAACACCCACCAATACAAACTTCTTGGGGTCACAAAAGTTTTGGATGAAGCACATATATATATTTAGTTTTCTTCATCCAGGTACGTGTGACCTAATCCACAGGTTGGATGACAAATAAAGATTACAGTGCGCCCTAGGAAGTTTTTAATGGTGGGCGTTCAGTCACTACTGTTTTATTGTAGTGTGGTCCACTTCATATTTAAATCTGTCTCATTTATGCACTCCTGCCATAAAATGATGGAAAAAAATATATGGACGGCGTGGATAAAACACTTATATCATGATGGGCCCACAGCAACTTTCAGTACGCGTCTGTCATCCGTTCTTATAAAATAGATAGATCGTTGTCAGTTAAACTTTTAAAAAGAAAAAGAAAAAAAAAAGTATTCGGCAACTAGCCAAAGCATTCAAAAGACCTTCTCAGTCTGGTGCAATATCTCCCATAGAAGCCACAATGTCGACCGATGATGAATGGTTCTCCATGGACGACCATCACGAACGACGAGACTTAATCGCGAAGCACTGGATCGCGATCAGCGCCATCGGCTTATTCTTCTTCGCGGCAGTCCTCACTCCCATTATCTACCTCTGCGCTTTCGTCCGTCGCCAGGAAAGGCGCGGGACCATGTACTTTTTTCACCGGACGACCATACCAGCCACACAAATCCAGGTCCACCAGCTACCACCCACGAACGGTCTCGAACCATCGGTCATCGCTGCACTCCCAATATCCATCTACAAACAAGCCGACCGCCTCGATGATACCAGCGTCGAATGCGCAGTTTGCCTTAGTACATTAGAGGAAGGGGAGATGGCTCGAATCCTGCCTAACTGCAAGCACACCTTCCATGCGCAGTGCATCGACGTGTGGTTGCACTCGCACTCGAGGTGCCCTATTTGTCGGACTGGGGCCGATCCTCAACCCTTAGATGTGATCGTCGAACCGGGGGCCGTCGGAGGTGCCCCAGCTCCACCTCTGGATTTGTCCGATCGGAGGGCGTCAACAGCATTTGAGGACAGGACGGAAGTCGTGGGCTAGTCATTGAAGATGGGCCGATCGGAGTAAGTTCGCTTAGGGAGAGATGGGAGAGAAGAATACAATCTTAAGCTGATGCTGGAGATCGAAGACTGGGAAGAGGCAGTGAATTTTGGAATACACGTTCCACGCGTGCCAGTATGGTAGACCTGTGAAATATCTAATTCATTCATCAGGTGGGTCTGACCACGTAAAGTTCCTTCCAAAAATAGAAGGTGGTCCACACGTATGGAGAACATTGGCCAAGTTTTTTTGTAGCTGTTTATTTATTTCATAAATTTTGGCCCACCTGACAAGTGAACTGTCCTGATTCTTGCTTGAGTGAGGGTATTTGTGTAACGGTTTTCCTCTGATGGATGGATTAGATCTCACACCCCTGCGCCATGAGGGCACATGTTGGGCGTGTACATGAACTGCCATGTGCACGCGCGTGGGCTTAGCAATGCTGCACTTTCCTCATCGCTCTTTTCCATTTATGCCGGCTCTTTTGCGAAGTGCCTGTCTAATAGGTAACAATTTATTTACTTGCTTATACACCTGCTTGTTCACGTGCTTATGTACACTATTGCTTGTGTGAGCCCACAGTGTATAGGGTTGTGTATAATATACAAACCATCCAAACCATGCATTAAGTGATCACCATCATGATGATTGGATTCCCTACAAACCAGGCCCATCTGATCATTAAGTGATCACCATCATGATGATTGGATTCCCTACGAACCAGGCCCATCTGATCATTAAGTAAGCCACATCACAGAAAACAATGGACAACTGATTAGATTTGGGGTGTCCAACTTTCATGGTGGGGTACTGCAAAACCCTACTGGATAGTTTGGAAGCCATACACAGCACGGTTGGCCACACAGGCGACCCCTTGTAGAATAAGCTCATTCTATAGGAAATTGCAAGGAGCCAGCCTCTTTACCTAGATGTGATACGGTCATATGCATATGCATTGGGATTTTGACCATAGGGACTCTCCTCTACGGTGAAATTATCTGCTTGTTCTTGCTTAAACTATTTCCCCTTACTAGCTCCTTACTACTTTTTAAACTTTGTTATGGACGAAAATACTCTTACTTTAATTCCTGCACTGATACCGAGTTTGAGTGAAGAAAAAGTTACATAGCCTCCAATCTCGAGGCAATGATGTGAATGTTTATTGTCATTGGGTCCACTTCAAAGTAGATCAAATCCTTTCATTTTCTTTGTAGCCCCTTATTTATATGGGAATGTGGTGACATGACGTTGACCTGATCTATGTGTAAGCCCACAATACCTCAAAAATGGTAACGGTAACAATGACCATTACCTACTAAATGTTTTCATGTATTGTGGCCCATATGAGTGACAGATGTTGATTTTTCTTCTACACATGGCCTAAAATGAAATCCCGAAGATAATGGATAGATTGGATTCCACTCAAAAGTGATGGTGGGTCCGACAAACGGTGTTGATGACTATCTCGACCCTTACTACATGACAATCATGACCCTTTGTGGATGGTTATCATGATCCCGACCCTTAAAGCATGACAATCACGACCCTTTGTGGATGACTATCATGATCTCAACCCTTACTACATGTCATTCGGCATAATGATCTGTCTATATACTCTCATATCTTAGAGTGTAGAATATCTCGGAGGAAGATTCCACTTATACTCTCAGATCTCAGAGTATAGAATATCTTAGAGGAGGGTGCGGATTGTCTGTGTTGAAGGCACAAGAAGTTCCAGCGCCGTTGCTTCTCATTAATCCATGTGATTTTCGATGACTCTATCTACCAAGATACGCCAGATTTTTCTCCTCATATACATTGCTAACTACACAACCGTCTTTTAAAGTGTGAAACTTTTTCCGAGTTCCACCATGATTTTTTTGTTAAATCTATACCGTCCATCAATTTTTCCAAATAAATCTAGAGCACAATCCCAAAAACGAAATACATCCAAACATCAAGTGGATCACACCTCATAAAGCAGTGGGGGATTGAACAAACTTCCGTTGAAACTTTACTAGGGCCAACATCCGCATCTTATTTTCCATCTAACCTGTTCATAAGATCACACATGCCTAGATGAAGTTAAAATAAAAATATCAGCTTGATAAGGGCATTCCGTGACCCCAAGAAGTTTTCAATGGTAGCATCAATTTCTACTGTCCTCAATGATGTGGTCCACTTTAACTTTGAATCTGCATTGTTTTTGGGTTCATAGCCTATAATGATCTGAAAAAATGAATTGAAGGTGTGGATCTAACAAATACATCATCGTGGAGCCCACCTAAATTTCACACCTCCGGTGCTTGCTGTATGATGCAAGGGAGCAGATTAGGTGAGATTGGGTATCACCCAAGACAGGGCCTACCTTGATTTGTTTATTCTATATCCACTCTGTCCATCCGAATTTTCAGATCATTTTATAGCATTCGACCAAAATTTAAGAATATCCAATTATCAGGTGGACCATACTCTAGGGAAAAATGGTGATTGAACACTCTACTGTTAAAAACTTCTTAGGGATCACCTTAATGTTTCTATGGTTTTTTTTTGACATCCAATCTATTGATAAGCTCACATAAGCCTGGATGAAGAGGAAAAGCATATATCAGCTTGATACAAAACTTGTGTGGCCCATTATTGGTAAGTCACCACTGTTTCCTATGGCATAGGTAATGTTCAGCCACCACTATTTCATTTTTTGGATAATTCTTTAAAATGATCTGGAAAAACGGATGGACGGGGTGGATATAGAAAACACACGTGAAGGTGGGCACCACTGTAAGGGCGACACAGTCTTGGGTGAGGCCGTGTCTCACCTAATATGCTCCCGTGGTGCAGCACATTCCCGTGAGAGAATGAAGCCGATAGTATTTACATACTAAACTTTAGTGGGCCATATTTATCAGATCCACACCGTCCAGCCATTTTTTCATACCATTTTATGGAAACTAGACAAAAAAGAGGCAGAACCAAGCTCAACCGGGCCATATTACAGAAACAGTCTGAATTGAACGCCTACTTTTGAGAACTTCTTGGGGCCATAGGAGGCTCTGATCAAGCTTATATTTGTGTTCTCTCTTCATGAAGGTATGTGTAAGATTATTAAGAGGTTAGATAGCAAATAAACGTAACAGTAGACCTTAGGAAGTTTTCAACGGTTTCCATTCAATATCGGCTACTTTCTTTGTTGTGGCTTGCTTGATCTTTGAATATGCCTCAGTTTGGGCTCATGTTCTAGAATTATCAGTAAAAATTGATGGACGGTGTGGATATGAAACATAAATCATTGTGGGACCCAAAAAAGTTCCACACATTAAAAGTGATGTTGTGTAGCACGCCATGTATTTGGTAGAGAAATCCCGCGTATTTCGTCAGCCAGACTCCTTTAGGGTGACGTGTACCAATGAGAAGCAACAACATTGGAATTTCTTGTGCCTTTAGCACAGATGATCCGCACTCCTCAGAGGAGGCATGAACTAAAGTAAGGGTATTTTCATCCACAACAAAGTTTAAAAAGTGTCAGGAGCAAGTAAGGAAAAATAGTTTTAGTAGGAACAAGCGGATAATTTCACTGTACAAGGGGTCTGTACGGTCAAAATCCCTACACATTACCTATTGGTGTATAATTGGATTTATGTATTTTTTTTTTTTTTTTTAGGTTAGTAAACCTACTCTCACTGTTAGTCACACGCAATGTTAGTCACCCCACGGGATGGGATTATGTCCTTCCTTAGTGTGGAGGCAAATTGTCTATACTGAGTTGTGGAGGGGCCCACAGTGATATATCTGTTTATCCATGCGGTCCATCCATTTTCTATGATCATTTTAAGCGATTACTAAGAGAACAAGGCTGATCCAACGCTCAGGTCGGCCACACCAAATAGTGAGCTTGGTTGTATTAAATGCTCCTTAGCATTAAATGCAAGAGTCATTTTTGGTGTGGTCGACCTGAGCATTGGATCTGCCTCGTTCTTGGTCTAATGACTTAAAATGGTCATAGAAAATGGTTTGGACGGCACTGATAAACAGATGCATCATGGTGGGCCCCTCACAGCTCAGTATGGATGCTTTGCCTCCCTTCTGAGGAAGGACGCAATCCGCGTCCACCCCCACTTGGGTTTCTGTATATTTTCTGGTTTTTATAGAAAGTGGGCCCTTATCGTAGCTAGCACGTGGGGCCTCTTTCAACCGTTGGATGACAAGGGTGTGATGGATCTGGGCCTCAAATAAATTATGCAGACTGCAAACATGCCATACATGATACACCAAATAACTGCTCCGCTAACCTTTGCAGATGGCCATGGATCTGGACCATTCGCCCTGGGAGAAGCCACTTTTAGGAATGTTCCTAATCTATCCATCGACCATGTGGACCACACATACACAAGAAAAAGACATATTGGGGAAGAAAACAACGGCCTGCATTCATAACGCATGGGTTGCCTGATCGAGGATTAGAATGAAATATGTTTGGGATAGGGTTTGTTTCATAGAACACTCCATAATCTCTTTTATTTAATAAAGAGAAGTTGCCTCACTTAGGTATTATTTAATCTATCCATCCACCATGTGGACCACACATACACAAGAAAAAGACATATTGGGGAAGAAAACAACGGCCTGCATTCATAATGCATGGGTTGCCTGATCGAGGATTAGAATGAAATATGTTTAGGATAGGGTTTGTTTCATAGAACACTCCATGACCGCTTCTATTTAATAAAGAGAAGTTGCCTGATCAAGGATTAGAATAAAATATGTTTAGGATATGGTTTGTTTCACAGGACACTCCATAATCGCTTCTATTTAATAAAGAGAAGTTGCCTCACTTAGGTACTACCCACCAAAACCTAACTAGAAACGGACGGTCATGTTAGGGGCTATGTGGAGCCTACCGTGATCTATATGTTTTATCCACGCGGTCCATAAATTTTGACATATCATTTTTATTATGATCCCAGAAGGTAGCATATCAAGGAGTCGTATTGCATCCTTCCTCAGAATGGATGCAAAGCATCTGAACCGAGCTGTGGTTGGGCCCACCAGTGATGTGTATATTTATCCACTCCGTCCATTCCATTTCGAAGATTAGGCCAATCACATGAGACCAAGAATGAGGTAGGTCCAACGGTCAGCTTAACCACACCAGAAATGACTCTTGCATTTAATGCTTCGTGCATTTAATGCAACCCGAGCTCAGTATTTGGCGTGGTTGACCTGACCGTTGGACTTGCCTCATTCTTGGTCTCATGTGGTCGGATCTTAGATATGGAATGAAGGGAGTGGATAAATAGATACATCATGGTGGGCCCCTCACAGCTCAATTTGGATGCTTTGTGTCCATGCGGAGGAAGGACGCAATCCGCTTTCCCATATCGAAGGCTCAAGTGGACTACACCACATGAAGCAGTGGGGACTGAATTTTTACCGTTGAAACCTTCCCAGGGCACATCGTGAGGTTTATTTGCCATCCAACCTGTTCATATGGTCACATAGACCTGTACAAAAGTAAAAAAAGAAAAAAAGGAAAAAAAAGGAAAAAAAGAGAGACCTTGATTCAAAACTTCTGTGGCACCTTAGAAGATTTCAATGGTAGGATTTAAATTTCCACTACTTCATGTGGTGTGTCTCACTTGAGGCTTTGATCTGCCTCATTTTTGGGCTCATGCCCTAAAATGATCTTTCAAAATAAATGGATGGCATGGATAACAAATATATATCACGGTGGGCCCCACAGAGCCCCTGCCATGACCGTCCAGTGGGGTAGTACCCAATCTGCGCCCAACACGGGCATATGAAGTCAGTTCTGTCGGGCCGGCCGAGGATAAAATAAGTTGTGTCCAAGCCTGGGCCAAAGATTAACTAGCCCATGCATGCCAAGCCCAAGCTCAGCCCACAGCCCAGGCTAATAGTTAAAAGAACGGTCCAAAGCTGGGTTGGGCTCGTCGGGCCAGGCAGGTCGCTCAGCATTAGTGCTGAGGGGATTCGCGTGAGAAGAGGTTAATGAGAATATACAAAGCACAGGTGCCAATCTCACACACGTGTAAGGCATCAAAACCATTCATCAGGTGGGGGCTATCGTAAACTTGCCTCGTACCAAAACTAAGAAGATCCACTCATCACGAGGTACATAATTGTACAATGAAACTGTTCGTCATATTTTTCCTACGTTCGGCTACATGATGGCCGTTGTCTCATGTCTGATTAGTGTACAGATCTTACGCATGCAATCCAGGTTGGCAAGTGTGTGGTGAATCACGCACCTTGAATCTCTAGCTTCTCATGGATTGCCCTGGAAGTTCAACAAGGACATGTAAGTTGGGTTACACAATCCAAACTTTGAAAATCATGAGGCCCAATGATCAGATAGTTTGACTGAAACACCTGCAGTGGGCCCAGCTAAATCACTGGCCCAATGTGATCCTGTCGTGGTGGGGTTGGCAATGGATTCGGCCCATGCATGGGTCAACTAGCCTGACCCACTTCTAAGTCTGGTCCGGGCCGAGCAAAATGGGTAGAGGGTCAAGCTTGGTTGACTCCTACCCCACCTCACCCTACCCTACCCTACCCTACCCTCCCACCAGCAGTACAGGACCCTTCCCGATCTGGTCCAAAACCCAAATGAAATTAATAGAAGATAAGCATAGATATGTAGATTTGACATGGGTATTACTACGAAGTAAGCATGAGTTGGGCTGGGTTGGGCAGACGTATTACCTTTTTAAACATGAGTTGGGTTGGGTTAGGCCGAGCCTGACCCAATTATAATTAAATGGGTCAAGACTGGGCTTGGACTTGATGGATTTGTAAGTGGTTAGGTCAGGCCAGACGGTAATGAGGTCACATGTTAGGTTCGGGCTAAATTCTTCGCCTATTTAGTAAAATAATTGGGCTTGGGCCAGCCCTGCCTGACCCATTGCCAACCCTTACCTTTCTTTCAGTCCTCTTCGGGTCCTTTAATTAACATTTAGGGCTGTCAGTGAGCTGGTCTGATCCATTAGCCATTGAACATGGACAGCTTTGGGCTAGCTGGTTGGGAAGGTGTATCAAGCCTGATGACCACTCCTCAGCCTAATATTCAATCCCATTTATCAATCAGGCTAGGCTCAAGATGTGTCCCAAAGCCCATCAGCCTGGGTAAGCACATTTAGGGTTTTTCAAGGGAATTTTTAATATATCATGTCTATGTGTTACATCACTTTCTTTTTCTCTCTTTCATTCCTTGTAGATGTGTGGCCAACATATAAATTAATTGGCCTAGTTTATGGGCCACAGTACATGGACAGTGAGTACGCATGATAAACAAATCCGGATTCTGCCAAAAAGCTAAGTGACCTGATCAGACTCTAGCCAGATGGCTTTGGTCTGCATATTGATAGGGCTTGGTCCTCTCAGCTTTGTCCAGGCCCAGCTCATTGATAGCCCTTGTTGAGAGTTAGCCGGGGAGGTTTATCTTATGAGCTTTGCTAAGCCCACAAGGCTACTAATTCCCACGCCACTACACGTGCTAGGCTGACATATGCAATACCCAAAGCCACCCATTAAGTTGTTCTGACCATGTAGACGTTCTTTCTCAAAATAAATCTGATCCATTCAGAAGGTGCTCCAGAATGTCAGAAATATATATAGTTGGATGACATGTAAAAAAAATCATAGTGGTGTATTTTTCAGCCATAAAATTGTTTTTAAGCTGTGGCCCTACCTGATTCTAGAGCAAGCGTATTTATCTAAATAGTGGTACACATCTGATGAATCGAATAGATCTTGTATCATATGCCACGCTGGCACATTTGGTGGCCTGTGCCATCGGAGCCTTGTGCACACGTGTTAGCTTAGCAAAGCTCTTATCTAATAGTCCGGTGCGCTTAATTTTATTATTGGTTAGACATTGTAACAGCACCTAAACTTGTGCTGCTCTACCATCTTTACAGCCGGTATAGTAGTCCCACTTGTATAGTACATCTGTACCGTGGAAGAAGTGGGCCCCAACATGAAAATAACCAAACACAAATATCAGGCCACCTCAATCTCATTGGATGGGACCACATGTGGTCCACTAACTGGAAATTCAAAGACAATGCAGGCCTTCTGATGTCTTTCATAACTTGGACAGTGAATAGAGATATTCTCAGACATTATGAAACAGTATACGTGCAGGGCAGTGGCAAGAGTGAGTGAGCCCTCGCCCAAAGCTAGGCAGATCACGTCATAATCTGAGCTATTTATAGACATTTGAATGTTAACCATGGTTACACTTTTAGCTGTCCATTTGCATGTTTTAACCATGGGACCCGTGGATCCACCACCCCTGATCTGGCACGGATGCGGATTAGGTGGTGTTGCTAACAGCCTAACACCAACCCTGATGTGTGTTTTATATCCATGCCCTCCATCCATTTCCCGTAACATTTTAGAGCATGAACCTAAAAATGAAGCAGATATGAAGCTCAAGTGGACCACACCACAAGAAACATTGGTGATTGAACTCCCATCATTAAAAACTTTTTAGAGCCACAAAAATTTTGGATCAAGCTGATATTTGTGTTTTCCATTCATCCACGTCTGTGTGACCATATGAACAGGTTGGATGGAAAATAAACATCATGGTGAGCCTTAGGAAGGTCTCAACCGTGGTAATCATTGTCCCCACTGTTTTCTGTGGTGTGGTCCACTTGAGCTTCGGATCTGCTTCATTTTTTTGTTTCGTACCCAAAAATATCCAGATGGACGGCATGGATATAAAGCACATACATCAAAGTGGATCCCACAGCAGCTAACACATCAACACACCCCCGCTGGGAGTAGTGTCGGCCGCACCACCTAATACGCGTCCATCTGGCCCACCTATGCCACGCGCGGGTCCCCCGTATCTGGCGTTTGGTGATGGATACCCTGGATCTTGCACACCTATGCCACGCACGGTCTCTTGTGTTTGGCGTTTGGTTATGTACACTTCAACCTAGGATTCTTCTTCCTTGATTGCATTGCTGAGATACAAAGATATGAAGCGGGTCCCAAGATATCCCAAGATATCTTTGCTTTTCCATACTCTCGCGATTTTGGAAGAACATAGTCATTGACAAAGTCATGATGCAACCAAAAAGACCATGACACATAATCAACGACTCAATGTCCATGCTACTGGAGATCTGAGTCTTGGATGCCTTAGATTAGTAAAAAATCTAATCTATTGTAGTTGGGGAGAGAATGATGATCCATGTGCAGGCACACACCTAACAACTACTCTACAGGTGCCAAACGTGTACTTCAAATTAGCTTATTTTGATTTCTACCTATTAAACTGAACTGATTAAGTAACTTCGAATAAAAAAGTTACTTATACGTGATCAGAAACCAAACTTAAACCAAACTTGCTCAAGTAAGTTACTTATCTACTGATGTAAGAAAAAAAAAAAAAAAAAAACTAATTTGGTGGTATCCAAACGGGCCA
>PVNU02002388.1:0-26495 GCA_003013855.2 Liriodendron chinense
TCTTCTTCTTTTCTTTCTATTCTTCTTCTTTGTTGTGACTGGGACGCTGTCCCCACAGTTACAGCAGCCCCACACGCTACCTCTCTCTCTCTCTCTCTCTCTCATCGCTTCTCTCTCTCTCTCTCTCTCTCTATCTCTCTCTCGTTTCTCTCTCTCTCTTTCTCTCTCTCTCTCTCTAACAGCACCTTTCTCTCTCTCTAGAGTTTTCGGAATCAGGAAACCAAGACTGAGGGGTTTTTATAGCCTACCGAGGTTGGGTAGCTCATACGTAGGAAAGAGTTTCAGTTTGAGTTTCAGTTTGAGTTGGAGTAGAAAACAACCGAGTTCCGAAGGTTCTTTGCACAAGTAACCCATTGGAAACCTAAGTGGGGTCCACACGAAGATTTGGAAGAGGTTTGGACTGATCATGCGAAGTGGATCAGCGGATCTTACGCGAATCACAATCTGTCGGTCTTGGAAGGATGGGTTGGAGTGGGCCACGCAAACGTCGAAAGGCTACAAGATTTAAATGAACCGACTACGACTGGGGTGCTAATCTGATGGGTGTCTTGGATCAGTTACATGGGGCCCAGACAGTGGATGGTGTGGGGCCCACGGTCGTCGCTCAACGGTTGGAGGTTTCCGAATCCAAGTTGGATTCGATTTCTGTTTCTCGCAGGCTAAGCCACTTATGATCGTTGAAAAGATAGGTGGGATCCACACGACCCTATTACAATTGATCTTGAACGTCCATGCATTGCAAAGACCCGGATCTTGGGAATCTAAGTTCGTATTGGTTGAAAACGGTGGTTCGACGTACGTTGAATAAGCCACGTTGGATAGAAATTCTTCACACAAAGGGTCACACGTTTGGGAGGAGTTGAATGGACGGTGTGGATCGAACTATGGGGCCCACCCTTCTGATCCAATGGAGTCCCTCCATCAACAGCGGGCGGACGCTGTAACAGCGTCCGCTGAAAATGTCGTGAGAAGAAGATGCTTTAAAAAAGGTAACTTTACGTGCGGCGCACGTAAACAGAAATTTCGTGCTCCACTTTCATGTGGGGCCCACTTGCAATAGTTAGAGGTCATTACCTCCGTTCAAATGGTGGATAACAAGAATTTAGTCGCCCATGAGAAAAATGAGGCAGATCTAAGTTAAGGCGGCCCACTTATGGCCCATTTTCTGATTTGGACATTTGTAGAATGATCGGAGGGTTGAAATTTGACGTGTATGGTTAGATCGTGTCCTAAAACTAGTATATAGAGTTTCGTGTGAAAATGATGTTCAAAAATCATAAAACTTAAAAAGGTGGTATAACTTAAGTTTAACTAATGGCATTTTCGTAATTATCATAAATTTACGAGTTTTGTAAAATCTATCACTTCCATGTTGTTCTAGGGTTTATTCTAAGCAACTTTAACAAAGAGACCATATAGTAATTCCCTACGGATGATTTATTATTAATTTATCAATATTTCAATTTATTTAAATTATTAAATAATTAACTAAATTATAATTTAAATTATTCTAAAACCCTAGGGTGTTACAAACGCACCCGAGCAGGTTCATAGGGCCAAGTAATCACTGGTCTAAGCTATGCCTTGTGACGGACACAACGTACGGGTCATATTTATGGACAGACATGTATACAGGATGATGTACGGCGGTTTACATTGATCGCGTAATTCGAAATCGGAGTGGATGGTTAAATCTTCCGGTCTAGCCACGATAGGTCATCTTAAGGGTCAGTTTATTGATTTAGCTAAGTATACTGAGTTTTCAAATGCTTTAAAAAGTGTTAGAAATCGTATAAAAGTATATACGTGTGTGAACAACACAGCCTAGAATTTAAATTTTTCACGTGTGAACATGCACTCGTGTACTTACTCGTGCGTCCAAATTTTCGGGGTATTACATTCTACCACCCTTACACAGAATTTCGTCCTCGAAATTCAAGCAAACCCACTAAGCTAAGAGACGAATACTACAGTGTGTCTATGCCCTACAAGTCATGGGTTTATCTGCTCACAAGTGTGTGTAATGACCTATATGACTTTGGGTTCTTACAATCTACCCCCCTTATGAGAATCTCGTCCTCGAGATTCAACCATAACCGCAACCAATCTATCACCATGCACTCTGATGTGCCTAAGCTAACGCTATAACGAAGAGAAGAAATTCAACAATAACATCCCAAAAGCAATGTCACAACCAAGACAATCAATCATAGTACAAACAATGAAACAAGGAAAACAAACAGTCCAAATAAAAGAAACATCACAGACAAAACCTACAGACACCCTAACCTCAACATTACAGACTTAATCCTACAACCAACGTCACTAGCAAGGCGAAGATTACAGTGCAAACAACGTCCTTAGGTAGGGATAAACAATTAGATAACCTTACCACCAAAACAACCTCCAGTAAAGGTAAACGTCACGTTCAAACAACATCCACAAGTAGAGGCAAGCATTTGATAACTTTTCAAATAAAACAAACATTAAGTAGAACAACTATAAAATCGTACATAGCGCACCCATTCCTGTGTGTCTACAAGCTATCCTATTTTCAGGTTCTCTACAACCATTTCCTATGTTCAACTATGGACCCTACTCGAATTTCATTAAATTACATAGGATAAAATGAAATTTCAGTTCTCTAAGCTTCGAACCTAAGATCTAGTGTAAACTATACCTAAGATCCTCCATGGAATCTAAAACCTAGGCTCCGACACCCTAAATGGTCTTTCATGTCTAACTCAAATAAATCGTCAATTAAACAACCATCTTAGTTCATAAAGAGGTCATAGCGGAAACTTTACTAGTGATCATAACCCTAAATCCAAGTTCAGTACTAGGTGCTAGCCCTAACCCTAGGCACTTTGGAATTCTCGAAATCTCTCTCTGATACCAAACTGTCACGCCCTGAAATTCGGAACCCGAGTACAATAACCCAAAGCCCGAGTTCCAGGGTGTGAATTGAAAATTCGAGCGTAGATTCCATGAGATTCCATTCCACACATCGCTTTACTAAAATAAATCCCAAATATAAAATTTCTTTCCCACTGATATCTTATTACATTGAATTTTTCAAGATAAAATAAATCAACTACAGCTGGCGTTTGGGTAACACGTGATCATCTGAATACTCTGCACTGTCAACGTCTTTCCCTTCCTGAAAACCTGCAAGAACTGTGGTGATTTTGGTGAGCTAAAAGCCCAGTGAGGTCATTTCCATCACAAGTAATATTCCAGTTGATAAGATGTTAGATGTGAAATACCAATAGCTAGAATCATACGAATATACAAGGATATGGTGATGATTTACACATTTTATGTCTTATTATGAATGAAGCATGATTATCATGATGTCATGTATGTTATGATATGTGTAAGAGCACAAACGTCTAGGAACTCGTTGCCACTGAACATTAGGAACCTGTCGCAAATCAACCATGCTCACCTAACCGGTACAACGAGGCGGCAAATCAACCATGCACGCCAGTGGGCAAATCAACCATGCACCACTGATCCAACCGAGCAAATCAACCATGCTCAATAAGTGAAACGACCAGAACTCGCTGCCACTGAACATTAGGAACCTGTCGCAAATCAACCATGCTCACCTAACCGGTACAGCGAGGCGGCAAATCAACCATGCACGCCAGGAGTCAAATCAACCATGCTCCTGTTCTGTCGCAGTGTATAAATGTATGCACATGTATGTATTTATGGAAGCAGTCATCAAGCATACAATGCATCTCGAATTCAAATCCAATCACACTATGCATGATTAATCTTTATTCAAATAATTCATCATCTAAGTGTTTTAGTTTATCGTAAATCAAGAGAGTTGAGGAGGACGTACGTCAGTAAGGTTTTGTACCAACATCACTGTCTTGGTGCTTCTAAATTACGTTTTATCTAGAATCTAGACTTGTGCAACTAGGAGGGAACGATTGGAACTTAAGAACGCAAATAAGATATGAATCCATTAGTTACGACCTGATATGTATGGCGAAAAGAAATAATAATAACTCACATCTAAGACTTAATTAAGAAAGGAAAAGAAGAAAACAGATTCCCTACCTAGAATTGTATTACGAACGGATAAGGAAGACAAAACTTCGAATGAAACAAGAAGCAACTCAAGAAAAATCAACAAGAATAACCCAAGATGAATCACTCACAGTTTGATGATTCCAAAGCTCCAAACAAGTCCCAACTCGAATCTGAGTTGAATCAGCGAGTCGACTCGGTGTAGAGAGGAAGTCTTTTCTTCTTTCTTTTTCTTTCTTCTTTCTTTTCTTTCTTCTATCTTTCTCCTTCCTTCTTTCTTCTTTCTTCTTCTTCCTTTCCTTCTCTCCTTTCTTTCTCCTTCTTTTTCTTTCTTCTTCTTTCTTCTTCTTTTCTTCTTTTTTTTTTTTTTTTTCTTCTTTCTTCTCTTCTTCTTCTTCTTTCTTTTCTTCTTTCTTTTTCTTTTCTTCTTTCTTTTCTTTCTCTTCTTCTTCTTCTTTCTTCTTCTTCTTCTTCTTCTTCTTCTTCTTTCTTCTCTTTCTTCTTTCTTTCTTTGTTGTGACTGGGACGCTGTCCCCACAGTTACAGCAGCCCCACACGCTACCTCTCTCTCCCTCTCTCTCATCGCTTCTCTCTCTCTCTCTCTCTCTCTCTCTATCTTCTCTCGTTTCTCTCTCTCTCTTTCTCCTCTCTCTCTCTCTAACAGCACCTTTCTCTCTCTCTAGAGTTTTCGGAATCAGGAAACCAAGACTGAGGGGGTTTTATTAGCCTATACCGAGGGTTGGGTAGCTCATACGTAGGAAAGAGTTTCAGTTTGAGTTTCAGTTTGAGTTGGAGTAGAAACAACCGAGTTCCGAAGGTTCTTTGCACAAGTAACCCATTGGAAACCTAAGTGGGGTCCACCCGAAGATTTGGAAGAGGTTTGGACTGATCATGCGAAGTGGATCAGCGGATCTACGCGAATCACATCTGTCGTCTTGGAAGGATGGGTTGGAGTGGGCCACGCAAACGTCGAAAGGCTACAAGATTTAAATGAACCGACTACGACTGGGGTGCTAATCTGATGGGTGTCTTGGATCAGTTACATGGGGCCCAGACAGTGGATGGTGTGGGGCCCACGGTCGTCGCTCAACGGTTGGAGGTTTCCGAATCCAAGTTGGATTCGATTTCTGTTTCTCTCTTCGCAGGCTAAGCCACTTATGATCGTTGAAAAGATAGGTGGGGATCCACACGACCCTATTACAATTGATCTTGAACGTCCATGCATTGCAAAGACCCGGATCTTGGGAATCTAAGTTCGTATTGGTTGAAAACGGTGGTTCGACGTACGTTGAATAAGCCACGTTGGATAGAAATTCTTCACACAAAGGGTCACACGTTTGGGAGGAGTTGAAATGGACGGTGTGGATCGAACTATGGGGCCCACCCTTTCTGATCCAATGGAGTCCCTCCATCAACAGCGGGCGGAACGCTGTAACAGCGTCCGCTGAAAATGTCGTGAGAAGAAGATGCTTTAAAAAAGGAACTTTACGTGCGGCGCACGTAAACAGAAATTTCGTGCTCCACTTTCATGTGGGGCCCACTTGCAATAGTTAGAGGTCAGTACCTCCGTTCAAAATGGTGGATAACAAGAATTTAGTCCGCCCATGAGAAAAATGAGGCAGATCTAAGTTAAGGCGGCCCACTTATGGCCCATTTTTCTGATTGGACATTTGTAGAATGATCGGAGGGTTGAAATTTGACGTGTATGGTTAGATCGTGTCCTAAAACTAGTATATAGAGTTTCGTGTGAAAATGATGTTCAAAAATCATAAAACTTAAAAAGGTGGTATAACTTAAGTTTAACTAATGGCATTTTCGTATTATCATAAATTTATGAGTTTTTGTAAAATCTATCACTTCCATGTTGTTCTAGGGTTTATTCTAAGCAACTTTAACAAGAGACCATATAGTAATTCCCCTACGGATGATTTATTATTAATTTATCAATATTTCAATTTATTTAAATTATTAAATAATTAACTAAATTATAATTTAAATTATTCTAAAACCCTAGGGTGTTACAAACGCACCCGAGCAGGTTCATAGGGCCAAGTAATCACTGGTCTAAGCTATGCCTTGTGACGGACACAACGTACGGGTCATATTTATGGACAGACATGTATACAGGATGATGTACGGCGGTTTACATTGATCGCGTAATTCGAAATCGGAGTGGATGGTTAAATCTTCCGGTCTAGCCACGATAGGTCATCTTAAGGGTCAGTTTATTGATTTAGCTAAGTATACTGAGTTTTCAAATGCTTTAAAAAGTGTTAGAAATCGTATAAAAGTATATACGTGTGTGAACAACACAGCCTAGAATTTAAATTTTTCACGTGTGAACATGCACTCGTGTACTTACTTCGTGCGTCCAAATTTCGGGGTATTACATGTGCGGTCCTTTTTGGGACACGCCGGATTTTATAGACGGTTTATAAAGGACTTCAGTTCACACTCTTGTCCTTTATGTAACCTACTTCAAAAGGAGAACTCATTCGAGTGGAATGATGAGTGTCAAAATGCCTTTACCAAATTTAAAGGTATGTTGACGTGTGCTCCCATAATGCAACCACCTAATTGGAGCCTTTCTTTTGAAATTATGTGCGATGCAAGCGACTACACTATTGGGGTTGTGTTAGGCCAAAGAAAAGAAAAGAAGCCATGTGTTATCTACTATGCAAGTAGAACCTTAAACTCAGCCCAAGCAAACTAACTACACTACAAAAAAAGAACTTTTAGCCGTAGTTTTTGCCTTGGACAAGTTTAGGTCCTACTTGATTGGATCCAAGATCATCATATTCACTGACCATGCCGCGCTTAAGTACCTTCTCTCTAAGAAGGATGCTAAACCACGGTTGTTAAGATGGATCCTCCCACTCCAAGAATTTGACATAGAGATACGTGATAAAAAAGGAATAAAAAACGTACTGGTTGACCATCTCTCTCGACTTGTTCTCATCGATTCCCCTGAGACGACTACGATCAATGACATGTTCCCTGATGAACCAACTTTTTAAAGTCTCCCAATTGCCATGGTATGTGGACATTGCTAACTGTCATGCCCCAAACCCGGGGACCGGGCTCACTAAATTCCCGATCGCCGACCTTGGTGCCAACAGCCTTCGTAGTACCCACCCCATTCTCGGCTCCTAGCTCTCATATGCCAGGTTCCAATCCTGGGATCCTACCAGGAGGATTTTCAGGGTAAATTCTTTTTTTTAGAGCATAATTAAAACCATAAAACATTATCAATATCCACTAAGAAGTTGTTGAGTACAGTGCTGGAAAGGGAAATATAAAATGTAGCAGAAGCCCAAAATAGCAGGTACATGAACCCGCGCTCAACGCTGCTAATGTGCTCTAGTACCTGCAGCGTAAACAAACGCGCAAAAAGCTTCCTAAGAAGCTCAGTAGAGTGCGTGTGTGCGCGTGTGATGCATGTGACAAGTATACAAATATCAGAGTAAGCGGAAGTGATAGAGAGCTAAGTTACCAAGTTCATGAATGCTATCAGCCATCCCAAGGCTATGTGATGCAAAGGCCTATGTGGCCGAGTGTTACATGCTAGATATGCAATGCAAACACTTCAATCCTCAACTAATCCACATATCAAAATGGTTCTCATCTGGGACATCACCAGGGTCTAGTATGCTCTAATACTGGCCGCCGCACATTGCGTGCATAACCAAGCGAGTAGAAAAGACCTCACTATCCGCCTTGTCAGTGGTATGCCAATGCCCACCCCGGCTCGCCGATAGCGGACCCATTCCATGAGCCGGTCAGACTCGACCTAGCTTATAGACCCGGGCAGATAAGGTCACACACACCCCTTTCCAACCGATCTCGATACAGTGGGAGACGCGGCCTACTGGTATTTGGGCACACAGGCGCTCATGTTATCCACTCGGTCTTGACATTGGAGCATCCTACTGGTACCACAGGGTTTACGGATTTTCAACCCAAGGACATCCATAGTGCCCACGTGCTAGAACATGTTTTCGGTGTCCATCACTGTCAACCACGATGTGACTATGGTGGCCACTACCCCCGATGCTACTAGGGTGTGAAGGCAATCGTGACATACATAATGCGAAATGCATGAGTCACACAATCCAAGTCATGCACCAAACTTACGCATACTGCGCAATCATGTGGGGCGACCCTGTCTCGTACGAGTCCCCTAAGTATAACAAGCCAACTAGGATATGCTATGGTTAATCATGATCCATAACAGGCATACAAATGATGCGTATGGGCATATGAATGAGCATGGTATTCATTATACTAAGCATGTTATCAGTGTGATATATCAAGCTAAGTATACTAGCATGTTACCAAACGTATCATGTGACGTTGGCCTTAAATGGCCCAATATATATACAGAAAGTGGGACCCGGACTAGTGGGCCCCATTGGAAATGTAAAGGTCTTCGTGGCATAGCCCACTTGAGACCACATCGGCCCCATACTTGGGCCTGCACATAAAAATAGGTCGACAAGATAGGTTTACGGCTTGGCTAAAACATATATATCAAAGGAAGGACCATGGTGGTCCCTTCCACTGGTCAGATAGCAAATATACATCGTCGGTCTTAGGAAGTTCCAGTGGTAGGTATTCCCATCACCACAACTTCCTAAGTGAAGCCCATTTAAATCAGGCCCCACGCGTCGATTAGGACGGGTGGCATGGTACACAATACATCCATCAAGGTGGAACCCAAATATGGGCCCACAACCTCTATTCGGATGAAAAATAAACAATAAAGTGTCCCCAAGGAAGTTTTCAATGGTGGGCATCAATGACCACTATTCCCTGCGGGTGTGGCACACCTAACATTTGGATTTGCCTCATTGTTGGGGCCATATCCTAAAATGGAATGGAAAAATAGATGGGCAGCATGAATAAAACAGATACATCATGGTGGAACTAATAGATACATCACGTTGGGACCCACAAGGTGGGGCCACCTGCTGGGCAGCATGGTACCCAGCTGGGTTCCAAGAAGTTTTGAATCAAGCAGATATTTGTGTTTTCCCCTCCATCCATATCCATGGGATCTTATGAACAGGTTGGATGACAAATAAACATCACTGTAAGGGCTGGGAAGGTTTCAACGGTGGAGATCATTATTCCCACTGTTTCCCATGGCATGGTCCACTTGACATTTGGATATGCTTAAATTTTGGGCTCAGGCACTAAAATGAGCTGGAAAAACATATGGACGTAACAGATAAGGCACATACATTCTAGGTGGGCCCTTCTGAGTTTTCGATCAAGCTAATACTTTGTTTTCCCTCTTCCACACGTGTGTGGAATTATGAACAGGTTGGATCTCAAATAAACATCATGGGTGGGCCGTAGGAAGGTTTTCAACGGTAGGGTCACTGTCCCTACTTTTTTCTTCAAGTGGGGCCCTCTTGAGATTTGGATCTGTCTCACTCTTCAGATCATGCCTTAAAATGATCTCCCAAATGGACGGACGGTGTGGATATAACAAATACAGCACGGTGGGGGCCCATAGAAGTTGGTGACGTCACGCTAGTAATGAGATAGCTACTCAACCGTCAGCAGGTAATCCGCGTCCGTTGGGTGCTCCCAGCGTCAGAGACGCTGGGAGCCTCACTTCCTTTTTTTCTTGGATTTTATCCAGTGGGGCCCACAAGAAGATGATCCACTTCGTTCATTCAGCTGGGCCATCTCATGGCGGCCCAATGAGCCCTATATTGGGGTACCTGATTCAGCCTAGAATCATCAAGGTCGGCCAAAAGATTTTCAAGCAGTGCACATCATCACCTTCGCTGTTTTCATGTGGTGCGGTCCGCTTAAGATTTTGATCGGCTTCATATTTGGGCCCTGGCCCTAGAATGATCTGGGAAAACAGATGGACGGTGTCGATACAACATAAACATCAAGGTGGGTCCCACGAGTGGGGACCCCACTCACCGTCCGGTCACTGACGCTGGAACGCTGGACAGTTCCAACGTCCCTGACGCTGTGAACGTCCAGCGTATGGCCGTACTTAATTTTTTTTCTTATATTTATCAAGTGGGGCCCACTTAGGGAAGATCCACTCCGCTCATTAGGTTCCCCAACTCATGGGGAGCCCATAGAGTCCAATATTGGACTGGCGATATAACTTATAAACATCACAGTGGGCCCAAGAAGCTTCGACAGTGGGGCTTCATTACCTCCATTGTTTTCTATGGGTGGTCCACCTGAGATCTGGATCTACTTCATTTTTGGTGTCCAGCCTTAAAATAGGCTGGAGAAACAGATGGACGGCGTGGATCAAATATATACATCAAGGTGGGTCTCACGAGTGGGCCCCAACGTGAACGCCTAAAACGGGCTTTCAGCCTCTGGACGCTGTCTGTCCAGCGGCTGCCTTCTCTCCCTTTTTTTTATTATCATATGTATGTGGGGCCCATTCATGGACGACCCAGCCCATCCATCTCATTACCCATCACAAGGTGGGCCCAAGAAAATAAAATGAAAGGAATTAAGAAAATGAGGGGGGGGGGGGGGGGGGGGGGGGGGGGTGGTGGTTATGCCCCCCTTGCACTCACAATGATGGTTGGACGGTTGGATTGGGTCGGGGTTGTCGATCGACGGTCCGGATGATGGTTGAGGGCCTCCAAGCTTGATCTCCACCTTCAATTCCTCTAATCTCTCTCTTTCTCTCTCTACTTCTCTCTCAAATCACTCAATCTCTTTCTTCTCTCTCTCTCCTCAAATCTCTCGCTCTTTCTCCTCTCTCTTTCTTTGCAATGGAAAGGAGAAGGCCTCCTCTCCCCTACGTAGGTATTGTATGGGTAGAGAGAGGGAGCATGGGGTGATGATGGCTAGCAATGGAGAGGGCATGAGAGGTATGGGTTGTGTTGACTTTGGAGGTGAGAGAGTGATGGGGTGGGTAATGGTGTGTGTAGGCTAGGGTGATGAGAAGGTGTATGGGTGAGGGTGATTGTGATTGATTTGAATATTTTTTCTTGGGAATTTGTGCAAGTGGGGCCCACGCCACAACGCGCGTTGCGTGGCCCGCCTCGAATTGCGCAAATGATCACAACTTTCACAACACACCGGTATCACACATGGGGCGTACCGTGCGGCGTTGGAATCGCAGCGCCTACGCGGCCGCCGGGGTATAGGTCTTGGGTCGATGCAGTACTAAAAATAGGGTCGCGATCAAGGCTCGCTAATCTGGTCCATCCGGGACATACCGGTACCGGAAACTAAACGTACGAAGGGGCAATTCAGGGTACGGGTTTTACAACTCTCCCCTCCTAACAGAAAAATTTCGTGCTCAAAATTTGCACCACAAACCCAAAACTAAGCCAAAGATCATAAGAAAAAGGGAATCACAAAGAATCACTATACATGCATACCAAACGAAAATAATCATACAGATACAATCAATCATAAAAAAGATGGGGATAAGACTCACGAATCTCTACCTCTCGCTCCCACGACGCCTCATCTGCGCTAGTGAGTGACTCCACTGGACCTTCACCAAAGGATGACCCTTGGTCCGAGGACCTGCTCCTTCCGTCAATGATACAAACCGGCTGCTCAATGTAGAAGCATCCTCACGAGCCTCCACGGCTGCCAATCTATCATAGGAACCACCGTCTGATCCACACTTCCGTACCTGGAAACATGAAAAACAGTGTGGGACGCCAGACAACTGAAGTGGCAAGGCAAGCTGATAGGCCCGGCACAAACGCGCCCAGTGATCTTAAAGGGTCTAAATGAATCTTGAGGCAGAGCTTTCCCTTGACTCCAAACGAACCACGCCCTTCATGGGTGAGACCCCTGAGATACACACGATCCCCAATGGAAAACTCTAAGGGAACGACGTCGACGATCTCAAACTCTTCTGTCGACTCTAAGCTGTGCGCATCCTCTGCTTGATATATCGATAGCCTCTGATGTCCTCTGCACAAGCTCGGGGACCTAGGAGATGACGCTCTCCAACCTCGATCCAACAACTAGAGAACTACAAAGGTCTACCCATACAATGCCTCAAAAGGAGCCATACCGATAGTCGCCTGGTAGCTGTTATTGTATGCAAACTCAGCCAACGCAGGTGTTTATCCCAACTACCTGAGAAATCCAACACGCAAGCTCGAAGCATGTCCTCAAGGATCTGGTTGACCCCTCCCGGTCTGTCCATCGTCTGAGGATGATATGTGGTGCTGAACTTTAAGGTAGGCCCATCACCTTCTGAAAACTCCTCCAGAACCGCGATGTAAATCTCGGATCTCGGTCAGAAAACGATCGAAACTGGGACAATCGTGGCAGCCTCACAATCTCCTCGATAACAATTCTACAAGTCGTCCAAAGGCCAAGTCGCACGTATCATAAGAAAAATGTGCCGACTTCGTCAGACGATCGACAACAAACCCAGATGGCGCCGTGATTGCTCTGGTCCTTCGGCAAGCCCATAATGAAGTCTGTGGTCACATGCTCCCATTTCCACAACGAGACACTCAACGACTGCAAGGGACCTGGAGGTTTACGATGATCGACCTTGACATGCTGGCAAGTGTCACACTCAGCCACAAAACTGGCAATTTGACGCTTTATACCGGCCTAGAAATACTGCCTCCTCACATCACGATACATCTTGGTAGAGCCTGGGTGAATCGTGAACCTCGATCGGTGTGCCTCATCCATAAGATCTCTACACAACTGAGGAATATCTGGGACACACAACCGACCCTTGAAATGAAGTCCACCATCTGATCCAATCTGCCGATCTGTCTGACCCTCTGACGCGGCCTCTGCTAGATAATCCTGCAACGTCTGATCAGCTTGCTGAGCCTCGATCACCCTAGAAACAAGAGAGGGTTGAATCGACAAGCTCGATAACTGTGCGACAGAAGACTGCAGGCTCGACTCAAAATCATACTCGGCAACATCCTCGAGCATCCTCCACTCTCGGACCATCATATGCGCCACCAGGCCTCGTGGCTGACGGCTAAGGGCATCATCCACCACGTTGGCCTTGTCAGGGTGATCAGCTTGCTGAGCCTCGATCACCCTAGAAACAAGAGAGGGTTGAATCGACAAGCTCGATAACTGTGCGACAGAAGACTGCAGGCTCGACTCAAAATCATACTCGGCAACATCCTCGAGCATCCTCCACTCTCGGACCATCATATGCGCCACCAGGCCTCGTGGCTGACGGCTAAGGGCATCATCCACGTTGGCCTTGTCAGGGTGGTATTAAAGATCAAAATCATAATCCTTCAGGAGCTCCATCCAGCGTCTCTGCCTCATGTTTAACTCGGACTGCGAGAAGAGGTACTTCAGGCTCTTGTGGTCGGAGAAGAGCTCGAACCTGACCGCATAAAGATAGTGCCTCCACACCTTCAGTGCGAAGACTACTGCTGCTAGCTCCAGATCATGTGTGGGGTAGTTCTGCTCATGGACCTTGAGCTAGCAAGACGCGAAGGCCACTGGTCTACCATGCTGCATCAGGACAGCACCCAAACCAATATGCGAGGCATCTGTAAAAACCACGAATCCTTCACTCCCGGAGGGAAGAGTGAGGACTGGCATAGAAGTAAGACGGTCCTTCAGTTCTACAAATGCTCGCTCACAGGCATCACTCCAAACGAACTCAGTGCCCTTCCGGGTCAACCTGGTCAGCGGGGCTACAATACGAGAGAAGCCCTCGATGAAACGATGATAATAACCTACTAACCCAAGGAAACTCTGAATTTCAGATGCGTTCGTGGGCTGACCCGACTGACGCATGGCATCAATCTTCACCGGATCCACTACTACTACTCCCTGCCTCGTCACAACATGACCGAGGAACTTCACCTCCTCCTGCCAAAACTCGCACTTCTCCAACTTCGCATAAAGCTGGTGTGTGCGGAGGGTCTGCAAGGTGATCTCCAGATGCTGCGCATGCTCCTACCGAGTCCTCGAATAGATCAGAATGTCATCAATGAACCCCACAATGAACTGATTAAGGTAGGGACGAAAGACCACGTTCATCAATTGCATGAACACAACGGGTGCATTGGTCAGTCCGAAGGACATGACTTGTAACTCAAAATGACCGTAACGCATCCTAAATGCCGTCTTCGGGATATCCTCCTCCCAGACACGAACCTAATGATAACCGGACCGTAGATCAATCTTCGAAAAGAACTGCGCCTCCTGCAATTGGTCAAATAAATCGTCGATCCTCGAAAGCGGGTACTTATTCTTAATCGTGACCTTGTTGAGCTCGCGGTAATCCACGCAGAGCCTCAACGAGCCATCCTTCTTCTTCACGAAGAGTACCGGCGCTCCCCACGGTGAACTGCTCTGATGGATGAAGTCTAGTTCACGCAACTCTTCCAACTGCTTCTGCAGCTCCCGCAACTCTAATGGTGTCATACGGTATGGGGCCTTTGAGATAGGCGCCGTATCGGGCACAAGGTCAATCTGAAACTCGGTATGCCGACGAGATGGCAACCCTAGAATCTCCTGAAACACATCTGGGAAATCACAAACTACCGACAACTGGTCGATACACAAGGCAACCGGCTCCTCTATGGCACACGACATCAAATGACAGCTGCTTTCCTCTAGGCTCGGCAACGAACTGAAACTGCGGCATGCTGGGTATAAGGAAAGTGATTGTTCTTGCGAAGCAGTCCAATACAGCGTGATACTCGGCCAGCCAATCCATGCCCAGGATAACATCAAACTCGGTCATCGGTAAAACAAACAAATCGACGGGCAAAAAGGTTTCTCCTACCAGGACGGGGCAAGACGAACAGATCAAACTCAAAACTGCGGTCTTCCCTAAGGGTGTCAATACTGACAAACCCTCGCGCATGGATTCTAACTAGTCGATCGGCAGAAATCATCGGATACAAAAGAATGCGATGCGCCAGAATCAAACAAAACATGAGCTATGCATGCAGAGACAATGAGTGTACCATCAACGACTCCTCTAGGTGCCTGAGGATCCTGCTGGGCTGCATAGAACCTGCCCTGAGTCTACTGGGCATGTGTCTGTCCCCTCTATGGTCATCTCTGCTGCTACTGCTGCTGCGGCCTATGCTGCTGCCTCTGCTGCTGTGGCTGCTGCTGCCTCTGCTGTTGTGGCTGCTGCTATTGCTGTAGGTAGGGACACTCATGTCTACGGTGCCCTGTCCCTCCACATCCGTAACAAACACATGGAAACTGTCTCTGGGACGGTGTTGGACGTGCTGCTGGTGCTACTGGCGGTCGAAAGGATGGACGAACTGGATGCCTCTGCTGTGCCCGAGTCTGCTGCTGTCGGAAGCTGCTAGAAGGAGCCTTCCTCTTCCCCTTCCGATCTCCGCTCTGGTCATGGATCCGCAGCGCATCGGCCCACTCTGCCTCATATATCTGGGCCCGCTCTACAACCTCCTCGAACGTAGGAAGCTTGTGTCCCGTGACACGGCTACGAAGGCCAAGGAGCAGTCCGGTCTCGAATCGACGGGCCTTCCGCACCTCATCATCCACAAGATACATCGCAAATCTGAATAGCTCAACGAATCGAGCCTCGTACTGCGACACTGACATATCTCCCTGGACCAGTGTCTCGAACTCTAGAGCACGCTGCTGGCGAACATGCTCGGGGAAGAACTTTTGGTCAAACCGGTCCACAAAGTCCTCCCATGTCCATTCAAAATCAGGCTCGGCGGCTCGGGTAACTGATGCCCACCAGTGCTCAGCCTCTCCCTGAAGAAGGAAAACGACGAGAGGAACTCGCTCCTCGGTCGTGCATCGCATCGTGGTAAAGATCTTCGTTACCTCCGATTTCCATCTCTCTGCTGCCACCGGGTCTAGCCCGCCCAAGAACCGTGGGGGATCCATCCGCCTGAAATTCATCAGTAAGGAACGAGCACGATCCTACTCCGATGGGGCAACTGCGTCGGATGACCTCCTCTCCTGATGCTCTACCATGGAGGTCATAATGCGCATCATCTCCTGGAACTGACCAGCAGTCATAGCTGGAGCTGGAGCTGGGACTGAGGCTGTCCGGGATATACCCGCACTATTCGACTGCCTACCGGTGGCTCGTTTGGGTGCCATATCCTACAGAAAAGGACAGGTACCACTTAGCATTGATACTCTCGAATGCAAACACTTTAGGGAACCATATTCAGAAGTTTCTAAGCTCAAAATAGGGAATCCAATTATAACTATGTTGTAATAGGATCCTAGTGTGGGTCGCTAAGTGCATGAGATCGGGATCCTAATCATCCTAAGTTTGCAACAATCATTCAGCTAAGGGTAGTTAATCTAAGGCCATTAGTAGATATGTGATGTCACCCACAGGTATTCCCAAGTTATGCTCTGATACCAACTTCTATCACGCCCCAAACCCGGGGACCGGGCTCACTAAATTCCCGATCGCCGACCTTGGTGCCAACAGCCTCCGTAGTACCCCATTCTCGGCTCCTAGCTCTCATATGCCAGGTTCCGATCCTGGAATCCTACCAGGAGGATTTTCAGGGTAATTTTTTTTTAAAGGAGCATAATCAAAACCATAAAACATCATCAGATATCCACTAATAAGTTGTTGAGTACAGTGCTGGAAAGGGAAATACAAATGTAGCAGAAGCCCAAAATAGCATGTACATGAACCGCGCTCAATGCTGCTGATGTGCTCTAGTACCTGCAGCGTAAACAAACGCGCATAAGCTTCCTAAGAAGCTCAGTAGAGTACGTGTGTGAGCGTGTGATGCATATGACAAGTATACAGATATCAGAGTAAGTGGAAGTGATAGAGAGCTAAGTTACCAAGTTCATGAATGCTATCAGCCATCCCAAGGCTATGTGATGCAAAGGCCTACATGGCCGAGTGTTACATGCTAGAGATGCAATGCAAACACATCAACTCTCAACTAATCCACATATCAAAATGGTTCTCATCTGGGACATCACCGGGGTTTAGTATACTCTAATATTGGCCGCCGCACATCGCGCGCATAACCAAGCGAGTAGTAAAGACCTCACTATCCGCCTTGTCAGTGGTATGCCAATGCCCACCCGGCTCGCCGATAGCGGACCCATTCCATGAGCCGGTCAGACTCGACCTAGCTTATAGCCCACTGCACCCGGGCGGATAAGGTCACACCCCTTTCCAACTGACCTTGACACAGTGAGAGACGTGGACTACTGGTATTTGGCACACAGGCACTCATGTTATCCACTCGGTCTCGACGTTGGAGCATCCTACTGGTACCACAGGTTTAGAAATTTTCACCCAAGGACATCCATAGCGCCCACGTGCTAGAACATGTTTCCGGTGTCCATCACCGCCAACCACGATGTGACTATGGTGGCCACCACCCCGATGCTGCTGGGGTTGAAGACAATCGTGACATACAAATGCGAAATACATGAGTCACACAATCCAAGTCATGCACCAAACTTATGCATACTGCGCAATCATGCCCTGTCTCGCACGAGTCCCCTAAGTATAACAAGCCAACTAGCATATGCTATGGTTAATCATGATCCATAACAGGCATACAAATGATGCGTATGGGCATATGAATGAGCATGATATTCATTATACTAAGCATGTTATCAGTGTGACATATCATGCTAAGTATACTAGCATGTTACCAAACATATCATGTGACGTTGGCCTTAAATGGCCCAATATATATACAGAAAGTGGGACCCGGACTGTGGGCCCCATTGGAAATGTAAAAGTCTTCGTGGCATAGCCCACTTGAGACCACATCGGCCCCATACTTGGGCCTGCACATAAAAATAGGCCGACAAGATGGTTTACGGCTTGGCTAAAACATATATATCAAAGGAAGGACCATGGTGGGTCCCTTCCACTGGTCAGATAGCAAATATACATCGTCGGTCTTAGGAAGTTCCAGTGGTAGGTATTCCATCACCATAACTTCCTAAGTGAAGCCCATTTAAATCAGGCCCCACGCGTCGATTAAGACGGGTGGCATGGTACACAATACATCCATCAAGGTGGAACCCAAATATGGGCCCACAACCTCTATTCGGATGAAAAATAAACAATAAAGTGTCCCCAAGGAAGTTTTCAATGGTGGGCATCAATGACCACTATTCCCTGCGGGTGTGGCACACCTAACATTTGGATTTGCCTCATTGTTGGGGCCATATCCTAAAATGTAATGGAAAAATAGATGGGCAGCATGAATAAAACAGATACATCATGGTGGAACTAATAGATACATCACGTTGGGACCCACAGGGTGGGCCACCTGCTAGGCAGCGTGGTACCCAGCTGGATTCCAAGAAGTTTTAAATCAAGCAGATATTTGTGTTTTCCCCTCCATCCATATCCATGGGATCTTATGAACAGGTTGGATGACAAATAAACATCACTGTAGGGCTGGGAAGGTTTCAACGGTGGAGATCATTATTCCCACTGTTTCCCGTGGCATGGTCCACTTGACATTTGGATATGCTTAAATTTTGGGCTCAGGCACTAAAATGAGCTGGAAAAACATATGGACGTAACAGATAAGGCACATACATTCTAGGTGGGCCCTTCTGATTTTTCGATCAAGCTGATACTTTGTTTTCCCTCTTCCACACGTGTGTGGAATTATGAACAGGTTGGATCTCAAATAAACATCATGGTGGGCCATAGGAAGGTTTCAACGGTAGGGTCACTGTCCTTATGTTTTCTTCAAGTGAGGCCCTCTTGAGATTTGAATCTGTCTCACTCTTCAGATCATGCCTTAAAATGATCTCCCAAATGGACGGACGGTGTGGATATAACACATACAGCACGGTGGGGCCCATGGAAGTTGGTGACGTCACTCTTGTAGCGAGATAGCTACTCAACCGTCAGCAGGTAATCCGCGTCCGTTGGGTGCTCCCAGCGTCAGAGACGTTGGGAGCCTCACTTCCTTTTTTTCTTGGATTTTATCCAGTGGGGCCCACAAGAGGATGATCCACTTCGTTCATCAGCTGGGCCATCTCATGGTGGGCCCAATGAGCCCTATATTGGGTACCTGATTCAGCTTAGAAACCTCAAGGTCGGCCAAAGGATTTTCAACACTGCACATCATCACCTTCGCTGTTTTCATGTGGTGCGGTCCGCTTAAGATTTTGATCATCTTCATATTTGGGCCCTGGCCCTAGAATGATCTGGGTAAACAGATGGACGATGTGGATACAACATAAACATCAAGGTGGGTCCCATGAGTGGGGACCCCACTCACCGTCCGGTCATTGACGCTGGACGCTGGACAATTCCAGCGTCCTTGACGCTGTGAACGTCCAGCGACTAGCCGTTCTTATTTTTTTTCTTATATTTATCGAGTGGGGCCCACTTAGGGAAGATCCACTCCGCTCATCAGGTTCCCCAACTCATGGGGAGCCCATAGAGTCTAATATTGGACTGGCAATATAGCTTACAAACAGCACAGTGGGCTCAAGAAGCTTCGACAGTGGGGCTTCATTACCTCCACTGTTTTCTATGGTGTGGTCCACCTGAGATCTGGATCTACTTCATTTTTTGGTGTCCAGTCCTAAAATAGGCTAGAGAACAGATGGACGGCGTGGATCAAATATATACATCAAGGTGGGTCCCACGAGTGGGCCCCAACGTTAACGCCAAAAACGGGCTTTCAGCCTTTGGACGCTCTGGACGCTGTCTGTCCACTGGCTGCCCTCTCTCCCTTTTTTTTATTTTTTTTTATTATCATATGTATGTGGGGCCCATTCATGGATGATCCAGCCCATCCATCTCATTGCCCATCACAAGGTGGGCCCAAGAAAATTAAGAAAATGGGGGGGGGGGGGGGGGGGGGGTTATGCCTTCCTTGCACTCACAATGATGGTTGGACGGTTGGATTAGATCGGGTTGTCGATCGGACAATTCAGATGATGGTTGGGGCCCTCCAAGCTTGATCTCCACCTTCAATTCCTCTAATCTCTCTTTCTCTCTCTACTTCTCTCTCAAATCACTCAAATCTCTTTCTTCTCTCTCTCTCTCTCAAATCTCTTTTTCTTTCTCTCTCCTTTCTTTGCAATGGAAATGAGAAGGCCTCCTCTCCCCTATGTATGGTATTGTATGGGTAGAGAGGAGGAGCATGGGGTGATGATGGCTAGCATGGGAGAGGGCATGAGAGGTATGGGTTGTGTTGACTTTGGAGGTGAGAGAGTGATGGGGTGGGTATAGTGTGTGTAGGCTAGGGTGATGAGAGGGGTATGGGTGAGGGTGATTGTGATTGATTTGACATTTTCTTAGGATTTGTGCAAGTGGGGCCCACGCCACACGCGGGTTGCGCGACCTGCCTCGGATTGCGCAAATGATCACAACTTTCACACCGGGTATCGCAATGGGGCGTGCCGCGCGACGTTGGAATCGCAACGCCTACGCGGTCGCCGGGGTATAGGTCTTGGGTTGATGCGGTACTAAAATAGGGTCGTGATCAAGGCTCGCTAATCTGATCCATCCGGGACATACCGGTACTGAAAACTAAACGTACGGAGGGCAATTCAGGGTACGGGTCTTACAATAACTATCTTGCTACAGGTACGATTCCTACACATTGGAAAAAGCAAGATAAGGATAAGTTCTTCAATGAGGTGCAAAAATTCCTATGGAATGACCCATATTGATTCAAGTATTATCCCGATCAAATCATAAGGAGATGTGTGCCAGATGATGAACAACAAAGTATCATCTCCTTTTGTCATTCTCAGGCGTGTGGTGGCCACTTTTCAGCTAAGAAGACCACTGCCAAAATTCTGCAATGTGGGTTTTATTGCCCCATTATGTTCAAGGACACCCATGAGTTTTGTAAACATGTGAGCCTTGTCAGAAATTGGGAGGAATCTCTCGTAGAAATATGATGCGACTCAGTCCCATCTTAATAATCGAAATTTTTTATTGTTGGGGCATCGATTTCATGGGTCCATTTCCATCTTCTTTTGAAAACGTATATATCTTGCTTGCCATTGACTATGTGTCCAAATGGGTCGAGGTAATTTCATGCCAAAATAATGACCATAAAATAGTCATTCATTTCTTAAAAGAGAATATTCTTTCCTGGTTTGGAACACCTCGAGTCATCATAAGTGATGGAGGGTCTCACTTTTGTAATCGCCCATTTGAAGCCTTAATGAAGAAATATGACGTAAATCACAAAGTGAGAACTCCCTATCACCCACAAATGAGTGGACAAGCTGAGATATCCAATAGGGAGATTAAACATATTTTGGAGAACACGATGAACCCCGATCGCAAGGATTGGTCGCTTCAACTTACCGATGCACTCTGGGCTTACCGTACTGCTTTTAAGACCCCTATTGGAATGTCTCCCTATAGACTTGTCTATGGGAAGGCTTGTCACTTGCCTGTGGAGCTGTAACATAGGGCGTATTGGGCCATAAAGAAGATGAATTTTGATTCTGATAAGACAAGCTTGTTGCGTAAACTTCAATTAAATGAACTTACGAAAATCCGGAACGAAGTATATGAGAATGCAAGAATTTACAAGGACAAGACGAAGGTACTCCATGATAAGAACATTCTTCGTAAGACATTCATGGTTAATAAAAAAGTCCTCATGTATAATTCTCGCTTACACTTATTTTCGGGGAAATTGAGATCTCGATGGACCGGTCCCTACGTTGTGTAAACTGTCTACCCATAAGGGACCGTCAAGTTTTTTACTCTAAGGAACGACAACATCTTTAAGGCGAATGGTCAATGATTAAAGCTATTCTTTGAGAAGTTTCCTTCAGAAGGTATGTCCATACCTCTGACTGATCCTATGTATCAGGATGTTTAATCTCCTAGTCTGATGGATGTATAGAGTAGTTAGGATTAGGATTTTCTTGCTTTTGTTTACTTGTTCATAGGTTTGTTAGAAGGAGGTAGAATTTCACTTTTTGTTCTCTCAGGTACTATCTGTTAGAACCTAGAAAAAGAGTAGGGAGAAAGATCAGAACTACTCGTCAGCAGTCCTTCTTTCTTTTTCTTTCGTGTTTCTTTTATTCTGGGGGAATTCTGAGTATAAGACATTCATAGACAATCATAAGCAATCACAAAGTGTACACAAGAGAGAGATATCGCAAGGTGAATTTTATTCCAGAGATTCTGAGATCTTTTACATTCCAGGCTGTGATACTGGTCACGAGCCTTTAATTACATCAACGGTTGATCACCCTTGATTGGAAGGCAAAAGACTAATCCGCCGAGGATTATGGTCTTGAGTTAATGGTCGTTTAGACCTTTGTTTTCTTGTTATGGACTGAGCCACATTTATTAGACACGCCGGATGTCTATGTCCCGTTTTCTTTCGGATTGTCCGGGTTGAGAGACTGTCAGGATTCGAGTGGTGCAACTCGGGGCCCGCACCTATTACTGTGAACAGGTGACCGCTGGAATACACGATCCTCGAATGTTGGTCGGCATGACCCAAGGCCCGTGCCCGTACTTTTATGACGGGTGACCTTAGGAAAGCACTCCGCAACGTTCCCGAACGAGGGTTTCAATCGAGTGGTGCAACTCTGGGCCCGCGCCTGTTACTGTGAACAGGTGACCGCTGGAATACACGAACCTCAAAATGTTGGTCGGCATAACCTAAAGCCCGTGCCCGTATTTTTATGACGGGTGACCTTAGGAAAGCAATCCGCAACTACCTCATCAGCTCAACCGACGGACCCGTTGTTGATGGGTAGGGCATCGACTGTCTTTTTCATAGTGGCGGTCCATAGCAAGACGTTTCAAGCTTAGTTAGAACTCTTTGTTTGTGGTTTCTCGTGGTAACCATAACCCCTTAGGTTTAGCCTCGGACCTTTATCCGGGATGAATAAAGCTTTGTTCAGTAAAGTAAATGTGTTTCTTCTGGAGTTGGGCGACTCGACTTTGAGAACATTCTTTCTTTTGAGTATTTTCAGTGATCTATTTGGGATCAGATAGGCTTTATCGAGCCAAGATCTTTTGAGGATCCAAATTCAATGGGCTGGATCGGCTATTTTCGATGCCTGTAAGTGGCTAAGTATAGGGTCCGATGGGTACCCACATATGCCAATTTCTTATGAATAATGGGGATCGGTGCCCCTTGAATGCTTGACCCGGCTGTAGGATAGCCTGAGTACTTCAGCTTTGCCTCGGCGTCTTCGAGATCGCGGTTGATTTCAACTGGCATTAGTCAATTTTCAAGCCAACAGGGCACTTCCCAAGGCTGAAAATGACTGAGTAGTGGACCTGTTCGCGGTCTGATTAGAGAGACCAGAGAGTATTATCGATAACCATCTCTGAAAAGGGGTGGATTACGTCCATGAAGATCGCGGTGCGATCGCATTTCGATTCGCTTAGCAAAAGTCAATTTTCGGGCCAACAGGGCACTTCCTAGGGCTGAAAATGACTAAATAATGGACCTGTCTACGGTCTAATCAGGGAAATCAATGAATATTATTGATGACCATCTTTGAACAGGGGTGGATTACGTCCACGAAGATCGCGGTGCGATCGCGTTCCGATTTGCTTAGCAGAAGTCGATTTTCGGGCCAACAGGGCACTTCCCAAGGCTGAAAATGACCAAGTAGCGGGCCTGCCGACCACTTGATTAGGGTATTCGAGGGTCCTGAGATCGAATATCTCATCGCGGTGCATGATTATGGTGTATCATGTCATGTAGAAGAAAAGCTTCCCTCTCGGGCTCGGTCCAATTCCGCTCGATTCTTCTCGTTTTAGGCCGTTTTAGGCTCTTTCGGAGGGATTTTCGAGGCTGCCAAATTGGCTAAGTGTTGGTTATTTTGGACCAAAATACTGATTTGGGCCATTTACCATTGACCGTTGGAGAATCTGATCCGGTGGATGGATAGATCTCATCGAGACGCATCCAGGAGAGGCGGTTTCATCAAAATCCGATCTCGGACAAAGGCGGGCCGTGCGACGGAAGGTCCACCCCTCCCATCAGTGTCCAGGCACATGGGGGAGTGTGTACAGGCGTATGTGGCTATTTTACAAGCGCATGTGGCATTGCATCATCTGTCAAGCGCATGTGGTCATCATCCGGGCATATGTGCCCATTTTGCACAAAAAACAGACGAAGGAGAGGTGTTCCGGGTGCATGTGGCAGTGCACATGCGCCTGGAACCAAAGAGTAGGCGCATGTCTCTCCCGGACTTAGAGAAAATTCAGATTTTTCGGTGGGAAAAATCGGCGCATGTGGGGGAATAAGCCGGCGCATGTGGGGGATAAGCCGGCGCATGTGCCCAGCACTTAGAAATTTCAGGATTTTCTTCCTGAACTTGGGATTCCGCCGAGGAAATCTCTTTTCGGCGAGGGTTTCCGGTGAGGGAATCCACTCCGGCCAAGGCATCCGGCGAGGGGAGAGAAAGTAAGCGCATGTGGTGCTTACATCACTCTGAGGTCGGCGGGGGATGATCTCGTGCTGATGAGTGAAGTGACTTCACTATTTATAGGGGATAATCGGGTTTGAGTCCAGTCCGGCGGGTATTTTCCGGCGCATGTGGTGGAAAACAGTGTCAAGCGCATGTGGTTGGAGGCCAGGCGTATGTGGCTGGAGGCCAGGCGCATTTCCTTTACCGGCGCATTTCCCGGCGCTTTTCGAAAAAGTGTTTCATTCACTTCCTTTCATTGATAGAGTGCAAGCTCATGTGGTTGGAGGTCAGGCGCATGTGGTTGGAGGCCAGGCGCATGTGCTTTGCCGGCGCTTTCCCACTACTTAGCCAGATTTTCAGGATTCCAGCACTTGAGCTCTTAATTGTGCATATTCTAACCCCAATTCATCACTCATTATGCACGGTTTACACGTTTAAAGGACCATTCTAATGCATTGTTTGTGATTGTAGGAACAAGAGGGAGATTTCACAAATTGAAGATTAAATGGAACTCTTTAATAGCATTGAGGTTCATTAGATGAAGTATTGAAGGAAGATCAAAGAGAAGAAAGCAAGGAGAGAAGAGAAAAGAAGAAAAGAAAGAAAAAGAAAAGAAAGGAAGAAAACATCAAGCCAAGGCAGCCCGACCGGTCAAGACTGGTCGGCCATAGCCGCTGGAATGATGGCCAAAGAAGCCTGACCGTCAAGACCGGTCGGCCACTCACTACCTGCCAAAGGAAGCCAGTCCGACCGGTCATGACCGGTCGGGCATAGCTACTGGACTGGTTGCAAGTGAAGTCCGACCGGTCATGACCGTCGGCCATGCGTAACAAGCACTTTCTAAATCAGGACTCCGGAATTTTCTGCGCAATTGCGTAAGTTTACGCAATTTCTGGAACTTTCTTGCGTATTGGACTCCTCCAAGCTATAAAAGGATGTCTTCCCTTCATACAAAAGAGACTACGAGGTGGGGATTGCTCAGGAGATGGATTCTACTTCGAATTTCTAGTTTTCTTCCTGTTTTAGTTATTTTTTATGTTTTTAGAGGCTTCTAGTTCAAGGATGTTAAAGATGAACTAAAACCTCTTAGCTAGGGCTAAGAGGGGAAGCTTTTGATTCGTTTTTGATGGATTGATGTAACCTAGGTTTCCTTTTGTGTTTTAATTGATGAATTTTAGTTCTATATGAGTTTGAATCAAGTACTATGTTGGCTTTTACTTTGATCTCTTGATGACTCCGGGCTCATGTGATTCTTAGTGATCCTAACTTAGTATCTTAGCTTTTGAGCATTGTTTAGGCTTGTGTAGTTCATTGATCTACCATCGACTCCGGGCATGGTAGACGCTTTGATTGCCTTGTATGCAATGGCCTGATTTTCATGTGGGAACTCATTCAACTAAAGTTCTTATCTTTTGTTATATAATCTGAAATAGTTTTTTATTGATTGATTTAATTTAATTAGAGTTCTAATCATGAGTTGTAATCAAGTCTAGTGACAGGATTTGGTGAAAACTATGGTTGTGAATCTCAACTAGATTGGAAAGAGGCTTAGCCTATACAATTGAGTATGCCCAAGGCCTCAGTGTTATTGTGGGAATCAAATTAGTTAATAAGCACTTGTTTTAGATAATTGTTGATTGAACCGCTCTATATTCCAATCGGATAGAGAAAGGAATTTGATTCCGATTGAGTTATGAGAGACCTAGTTGTGTTGATGCATTGAAACTTATCAAAAGTGGATCCTTGGCGCTCTAGTGCCTTTTTAGATTGAAATTACCTTAATTATTCACTGTTTAAACCCAAATCGCTATTTTCCAGCTTTAGTTCTTAATAGGATCTTAATTACTAGTTGTTTTAGACAAATTCTGAGGATACCCATACATAAATCTCTGTGGGAACGATACTCGGTCTTTCCGAATTATTACTACTTCGCAACCCTACACTTGGGGAGTGAACAAGTTTTTGGCACCGTTGCCGGGGATTTCTATGCGGTATTTTTAGAATTTTCTGAAATAATTTTTAGTTGAGATTGTGTTAAGATAGGTTTAGGATTTGTTTTACTTTCTAGAGTAGGTTTTCTTCTAAATACTAACTTCCTTTGT